>BOSO01015755.1:0-19220 GCA_018403395.1 Gorsachius goisagi | reverse complement strand
TGATCTAGTTAACGGTGTCCCTGCTCACTGCAGGGGGCTTAGACTAGATGACCTCTAGGGGTCCCTTCCAACCCAAAACATTCTATGATTCTATGAAATTCTGTCTGTGGTTCTTTCCACCTGCAGCTCTACATCTTTCTCCAGTCTTTATTAGTGTCTAGTTCCTGACTAGCCTAGGAGGTCAGTGTCAAAGGCTCTTCATTTATGATAGCCAGCTACTTATGCCAAAGCAGCCACAGGCCAGTCTCATTTCTGTCATTCTCTGCTGGACAACGCAGTTCCCATGCATGTGTCACTTATAACTCACCACATTCAGGCTTTCAGTAACATAATATCTCTAACCAACAGTGGGAGAGAAGGAAGGAATCTCTCTTGAGTCTGAGTTGTGGAACATGAAAGATCCCACGTCTTCTGTCTCTGGAAGTTCTCTGGGTGAGCAGGTCCAAGACCACCCCTAGGACTAATTCTATGATCTATGTGTAATTTCTAATACTTTTGACTGACACAGTTTGGACCTCTCTAATGCCCAGGGAATATTCATATGTTGTGGTAACTCCAGTTCTTTCTGGCTCCAAAATAGCACAATAAAGTCTGGTTTACTGGGTGATATCTGAGTTGACTAACTGCACATGCAAAGCTAATCAAAGCCTTGCTCAGACATGCTGCTTCGCATAAAGCTGTACAATGTAACCTGAAAAAAGATGGCCATCTCCATCATGCTGTCATAGGCAACAGATTTCCAGCCTACATGGAGTTGCCTATACATTGGTGCAGAATTGACACTCAGCCAAAAAACTGAGTAGACTAGATGGAGACAACTTCCCTTATAGTTAGCCGTGAAATTTACTCTTCAGGCTGGGAAAAATCATGAGAAGGACCCATATGGGAAGCAGTTCATACTGACAGCTTAGTAGCAGTATACATTTGCTTTCTGACTGGCCTTAAGGAAAGATTGAAAATACTTTTGCATGATGAGAGGTCAGATCTGATAGCAGCTGGCACTATTGGTAGATGTTGAGAATAAGGTTGTGGTTCAAAAGAAAACTTTGACAATACCTTAGAAAAAAGATCTCTCAGACACCTGAGGGGCTCAGGCATCAGCTATGTGGCACAACCTGATAATTAAGAGCTGTTTCCATATGTGAGATCAGCTGATCACTTTCTCAGGCAGAAGGTGATGACTGGGATGCCAGAGCCAATCACCTGATTCTTTAAGGCAAAAATACAAAATGAATATGAAGCAAGGACCACAGACCTGCTATTTTTCTCACGTTTTATATCTGTTTTTCTTACAGTAACTGTAGCAGGAGCAGCACAAAATTGTTTTCCCAGCACAGTAAAAAATTGGTCAAACCAAGTTTGGGCCCCAAAAGATTTGTATGTTTTTGCCACCATTTTTGCACTATCATGTGCATGCTGAAGAAATATCTGTCTAGAAGTCACATATTAAAAATTTTTGCAGGAAACAGGGTCTGTGTCAGTCTATGAAAGAAAGATCACAATAGCTCATTGGTCCTCAGGAGAGCATTTGTTAAGGAAATGACCCTGCAGTGACTGTTTCATGCTTTCTGCTTTACCTCTATGCTAAAAAACAAGGCCACAAAGTAAAACAGGACTGTTCACAGCTGTTCACAGCTATCTCATGTCTGATCTATGTCCTCTCCCAAAACAGCCTTTCCACTTTGCTGGGGCAAATGGTATTCCATCACAAGTATACATGCAGATTAGGTATTCTGGGGGACTTCTTTGGACTCCCTCCAGTTTCTCTAACTGGAAATATGCCATTGCATTACTCAATAAATGTGCTGGCTGATTGATTAATCATATCTCTGGCTATAGCAGCTCATTTTGCATCTCCTTGTCTGTGCACTAACTCTTACTCTCCTCTCCTTAGCTTGGTCCCTGCCAGTTTTTGAATATTCATCAGTTATTATATACCTTGCCTGACCATTATCCCTAGCCTAGCGTCCAGGCAGCAAACTATTCCCTAATTCACTTGGAGCATGATCTATTTTCCATTTAAATCAATGGTAGCTTGAGGAGGCTATTGGTGAGAACATTATCCTAAAGATGCAACAATTTTAGTTTTTTTTTTCCAAATGCCTCTTTTAAAATTCTTTTAAAATTGGATCACTTTCAGCACCGGCTGAGCAAGTCATCTGGACCCAGATAAATGAACACAAACACCACCAGGTGACTCCTGCTTGAACCTCTAAGTTGGTGGGTTTCTGAAGCTGAAGGACAGAATTCAGATTTGATACATGAGAAACTGTTAGTTTAGTTCACACAGTAGTCTGATGATCTACCAAGAATTGCAAATGTGCTTGATCTGAATGTAGCTCAGAACAGCCTGGGTTTGATTCACTGGAATAAGGTTCTATAAACGTCATAAGGACGGACACTGGAACTTTAAGAAACTTTAAGCCATAGATAGTTGCTTATTTCAAAAAAGCAGTCCTTATATGGAAATAAGATCTGCATTTGAAAGATAAATAAAATCATAATTAAGGCCTATCCACATCAGGTATCACAATATAACAAATAATATGGTCATTTTCCAGGATAGCCTTCTGATAACTGCCGTACTATCTAACTCTACATAACATTATAACACAAAACAGCTGCTATTGACATTAATATTTTATTCTAAATCAGAACAGGATTTCCAACATACCTAACTTTCCAGCAGCAGACATTAGGGAAGGTAACCTATGATTAATTTCAACAATATGCCAATCTATGATAAAAGAAAGTGAGCCCCTAACCCCAAAAATCCTATAAGTTATGAATGAGTATGTGTGTAAAACCTGCTGAGACACATGATTTAAAAGAACTGACACATGGGTGTGTCAGCCAACTAGGAATTGCAGTGTAGGAGGTCTTTCTGAGATCTTTCAGCAAATGTTATTGTAATACTGTTGTGCTGCCTTGGGGGCTTGGAAAAAGCTTAACATATCTGTGCAGAGTGAAAACAATGATAAGATGAATGAGGTATAACAGAATCTTAAGAAGGAAATCTTTCTTATGTTTGTTTCATAACTCAGAAAGGGTCTGATGGCATCTTTCTGTAGCAAGCATCAGGTTAGAGGTCAAGTGTGCAAAACGCTAATAAAGGAAAAAAAAAGACCTTCTAGAAATGGGGTAAAGAAGTTTTCCTTGTATGCTTAGGGCCAAAGGAAGTCCCAGTCTGTGTGGCCTGCATATAGCCATTTTGGTATTTCTGTTCATGAGTTAAATATATAACTTCAGTAACTCTGAATTATAAAACTCCAGTAACTCTGAAAATCCATACGTGTGGCAAATGCATTGATATTTAGATGTATTGCTAGATTTATATGATGTATCTGCTTTGCTAAAATGAGCTTGGGAAATCGTAACCTGTTTTCCTAGGTTATCAACTTTTTATTCACAAAACTCTTTACTCTCCTTCATTCTCATTCTGCCTTCACCTTCTGTTTATCTTATTTTGTGGTGGCCTGACCACTTGTTCAGCAATGCAAAAGACAACTTGAGGGAGGTGGATAGAGCAACTTTCATCTCTGCTCCCCCCATCCCTCAAAACAGGAAATATATTAATACATAAAGGGACTTGAGATACTTGTTCAGCTTACTTTTGTTAATGTGGTTGTGTGTCACTGTGGCTTAAAAATACTTCTTAAAATTTCATAAGTAAAAAGAACAATTTAAAATCCTGAAAATGTTCCAGTAGTCTAAGCTCTGGGTTTCCAGACATGACATCTTTTCTTACACGTAGAAGCTGCATGTCACTGGCTTCACAGAAGGACTAAAACTGACCTCAGCTACAGTCTTGGTTCCTGTTATCACCAGAACCTTTCTTTGTCATCTTGATTGCTTTGAAAAATCAGTGATACTGGATTTGTCTAAACAGATGCTCCTGAACCAACTTAGGTGTTCTTTCTGTAACATGACATTTGTCTTGTAGAGCTGAAATGGAGTCATTGTTCTGTCTTGACTGAGATTAGAAACATTTACCTTAAGAACATCTTGAGCTTCTCTCTTACATTTGCTGCTTTGGTAGGGTTCCAAGACTATTGATAATTGTGTATGTCCTCTGGTTTGATCTTGACTGAGTACCAGATATTTCAATATCTGTTTCTTTGAGGTAGCATATATAAGATTATATTTTGTGTGCTGAATTTAGGGAGCTTGATTCATCAGTATCTCTTTGTATTTCTTGGGAACTTTTGATTTATTTGGAAATTTGGTTTTCTTACCATATCTGACCTTAAACTTTTCTGATGACCTTCCTTCCAGAAGGGATTGTAGTGTCTGTCTGATCAGCTGGACTGAAGCAAATTGCCATGCTTTTGCAGTTTGAGATGGTAGGGTAGATAAGCCAAGTTTATGTCTTTTTGACTAACTACCTTGGAAAAGTAAAACATTTCTGTTAAGGTTACTGTCGATAACATTACACATCATATTCTAGGATCCTCAGCAGCCTTCCAAGGTGTATCTAATGCCAGATATTCTCAAAAACTGAAATCAGTGCACCTGCTTGTCCATCCAGTTAGGCAAGAAAAACATACATCCAGTGATGTGATTGATGCTTCATATTTTATGTCCTGACATATAAACTTTAATTTGGATACTTTATGAACAATATCTGAAGTATGTACACACCATGCTATTTTTACTAGATTTCTGGCATGTGAAATCCATAGCAATGAGAATATTTAGCCCTTGATTTGTTTAGCCGCAATTTTTTGGTAACACTTGGCTATCAAGCCCATTATTATTAGCTGTATTATATAATGGTGTGTTTGACAGTTGTTGATAGACATATTTAAAGTCAATGTTATAAATTTCATGACTGGTATACTTGTGCCAATGTGCAAGTTACCTTATACAAGTCAATAAACTAAGTAAAAATTAATGTCATCTCCCACATATCATAGACATAAACTCACTCTCCTTGTGTTAGAGAAATCTGTTTTATTTAATCTACCATAATTACATGTATCACTTTCCAGTAATTGTTCAAGAATAAACTCTCATTGTTTTTCAGAGCCACTGTTACCATTATGTCATTTTGAATGGCAAGAATTTATCTCAGCCTTCTTTTACTCACTTTGAAGTATCATAAACATGTTATTCTGTCTACAGACCAATAAGTGAGATGAAGTGATAGCTGACTTCTGCATTTACTGAGATAGTTTCAGTTTAAGACACCATCTTGCAGTTCAAGTCCTTGCTTAGCAAGGTGATATAAACTATTTAGTGCATGCACTAAAAATCCTTTTTTTCTTTCTTTATTTTTTCTTTTCTGAGAACAATTATTTGGGTGTTGTTTGTTTTTTTTTTCCTTAGAACTGTATCAGCTGTTCCTTGGTATATTCACTGCTCTTCAAACTATCTTTCCAATTGTAATCAGACCAAGAGGATTTTTTCTATGTGTGCATAAAAAAATAAATTGCATCCAAAACTCAGTAGAAACTATTCACAAACTTCAGAACTACACAGTTTAGGGCACAAGTGAACATAGAGAAAGCTTTATTATCAGTGTCAGGCACAAGAAAAAATGAAGGTATCTGAGAATTTCTAACAGCTTGATGTAGCTAATATATGATTATTGGAAACGAAGGAAATTATGTTGCATCTCATTAGGACATACAGAGGAAATTGATTTACTTGTTTTGGAATTATTTTCCTTCTCACTGTTTAGCTGTGTTTTAAGTGCTTCAAATCACTACAAGAATATGAACATTGATTCCATCCTTCAGTTGGTCGTTACCCATTTGATAAGGCTAAACTGGGACTAGAGAATGCAATGCACATAACATTCAACAAACTGACATATTTGTCTGGTGCCATGATCAGATTTAGGTCTTTGAGAGATAGTCAAGAATAAGATTGAAAGAATTAAACCAACTTCTGAACTTGATGATACAATAAAATTTCTGATTTCAGGTTCTGGTTATGTAACCCCCCGTAATAGAGAAAGGACTACTTAAAACCTTTTCAAAGTCTTTTTTTAATGCAAGGTTTTCAGGAGGAATGATAGCCTATTTTAGCTGTAGAAAGACAGAGAGTCTGAGAAATCCACCTATAGAGATAAAAAGATTTCACAGCCTTTGCAATAGAAGAGAGGTCATGAAGAGAAGTAGGGGAAGGATAGACTTGTGATCTTTAGCAAGGCTCCTCACAAAGGGAGCTTAATTTTCTGAGCTATTTCCCAACCATGGAGGCTGAAGTTCTGTCCATATTACTAAATAAAAGTCCAGGGATTGATCTTTTGCTGAAAGGCTGAGTGCTGCCAGCTGGCTCTGGTCCACAAGTGTTTAGGGCTAACCACCTCTGTAAGAAATTTGTCTTGGAAAGAGCAAGCTGGAGTATTCCAATAAAAGAGCCAAGAAGTGCTGTTAACAATTAGGCAGTAAGGATGTTATGGTCCAGTGCTGACCTCAGTCTCTGGCCCTTTTTTAATACAGTACAGAGGTACCCAGAGAGACCTTTAGCCTGTCCTTATCCGCTGTGAGCCATTTGACTCTCCAGATGAGAGAGATATATTTTAAGCAAAGATCAGTATTCGTAGTATGTAACTACCTCTAGTTTAAGAGCCTGTGTTCAAGCTACATTAATTAGCATAAAGATGAAATTTATATGTTCTTTTAATTTTAACCTAATCTCAAAAATGTTTCTTATGCTCTTCTTGATTTACAGTGTTCTGGTTTTCTGTGTTCTTAGTGTTTTCACTGTTATAACACAGATAATGTTGAAAGCTTTGAGCTGACTCCATGCTTAGGTATATGTTTGATTTTCAATTCTTCTGCTGAATGTAATGAGAATATTAAGAAATATTAAGAGCTTTGCTGGACTGGGGCCAAGATTAACACTGCTAGATAGACTAAGCTATATTTTATATAACCTTTAACTGGTTGTTCGTAGTCCTTCCCTGTAATGTTGAATACAGACTAGATTAAGAGAAAACCAGAACAGGTACCCAGAAATCAGCCCCAGCTAAGTAGGCTACAGACATTAAACAGTGTACTGCAGTAGAAAGGATAAGTTGAAAGCTGTCAGGTTGCCTAATGCTGAACAAAAACAAAAGGCTGCTCCTAAATGCTTGAAATAATAGGACCATCACAGATCTCAAATACAGTTTAATCCTCTTTGGCAGCATAATACTTTTCTAAAGCCATATAATCAAAGGGTGGGGAAGAAAATGATCAGGTTTAACATATAGACTAGAATTTGGACCTCTGTCTGAAAGCTATGTGTTTCATACATAATTTAGCAGATCATATACATATTCTTATATATATAAGAAAGCACACTATTTATTTAAGACTTTCCTTTGGTGATTCAGTCATTTTACTTTCCTCTGTGTTTTTTTATTTGTCCACAGAGCACTTTCTTTTACCAGCATTTTCCTCCTGATGAAACACCCTTTCCAGTGTTTTTTCCTGAAGGGCTGTGTTTTATAGTACTAGCTATGTCAAGCTGATAGTAGGCATATATTGCAAAGCTAAGACTTTCAAAAGGAGGATTTTATTTCCCAATCTTGAAAATAATACATTTGGTAAATTTTTATTAAGGGTCACAATTTGTATTATTAATTCGTAGTAACTTGTGATAAATCAGGAATGGGGCCACACTGCATTAAGTGCTATAATGCCTTCCCTAACCTTATTGCAGTCCAAATAAACAAGAAGAGAAAGACCAAAAGAATAGAAGCAAAACACAATGAAAGATTAATATTGTGGCAGACAACACCATGCTGGGGGTACAATTTCAGAAGGGGAAATTGTAGGAAGTGATTAGCTAAGTGCTTAAATAAAGTAAAAGAAGAAGGGTATGCAAATTAATGAAGAAAGTATTAGGGGAAAGAAATAGGTCAGAAAGGGACTGCTGGAGTGAAGCCAAACCGAAGGTACTCTGAGAAGAGGGGTTGGGGGAACCGGACTGAAGTGCCTTGGCACAGGGTGGAACAGTCCGTACCAGACCCACAGCCTTTAAGTTTCTGCTTTGGCTGATCGAGTACTCCTTCTCCTGGCTCAAATTGGGAAGGAAATCTTTCTTTAGCTATTCAGCTTTTGGATCTCCTATGTGTGAAATCTTATTTTCAAATGCCTTTATAATAGAAGGGAAATCATTAAGTTCAATACTCTATAATATTAAATAACCTTGTTTTGTTTAGCCATCAACAGTTCCAGTATTAAAAAACATGCTTGCCATCAGTATGTGGACTTGGTTCATGTGCAGGACTTGCAGATTAAGGACTTCATATACACATTGAAAAGGTTCCTGTTGTAGTTTATTTTGCCAGTGATCCATGTGAGTAAGGTCTCTGTAAGCATGAAGTGGTATGATCATTAATAATTTTTGTACATTTTGTAAATGATCCATGGGTAAAGACAATTTATCATGTATTTTGATTTGATCACAGAGTCTAGAAAGTGGTGGTAGTAAATTTAATATAAGAAATACATAAATTTCACTTAAATGTTTCTGTGCTTTTAATTATGTCATGCCATAGAAAAACAATAAAATCTGCATGAAAGAAAGCTCATTTGAAGACATACAATTTATAACTTCACAGCAAATATTCAGTATCGGTCCTTCTTTTCATTATATTTTTTCAAATCTTGCAAGAATTCAGAAATGTCTGTTTGGTTTTATATCTTTACAATTTAAATTATCATCACAGCCAGCAGATGGAATTCATATGAAAAAATAATTTTGTAGAAATTCATTGTGATGAATCCAGTAAGCAGAAAATACACAGACACATGCACACACATAGCATACCATGTATAAACTAATGGCCATTTTGACTTCCAGTGGGAAATACTTATTAGGTGAGTTTGTTACTTTTGAACATGGGTCGTATTTTCATATGAGGAATTTCATGACTTTTGAAAACTCTACTCAATAAAATGAGGACCCCAACATACCAATCTAATTTAAGTAACAATTTGAAAAGACTAAAAAAGTGTACCTATCAAATTTCATGCGTGACCCAGATCCTGTCTGTTCAGGCCTGTTTTCTAGTGGTAGAGATGTTGTAAATTGGTCTTTATGGAGAGCTGTGCAGATCCTCTTCAGCTGCATGCAAGAGTGTTCCTTACAGAGTTCAATGGTTTGATAGAGTTTTTCTCATGTTTCTTCTCACACTTTTGCCAGATGTAATCATGTATTGATTGGATGTGTCTGTTAAGTGAATACACGAAGTTTTATTGTTTACCTTATGTAACATGATGCTCATGTCATCTTTCTATAATGGTCTTGTTTCAGATTCAAATTATATGAATTACTGTCATAAAATAAATGGAAAATTCATCCATCTGACCCATGGTACCAATTTAAGAAATAAGTTTTTGTTGGATGAAATTATCCTTACCTGTGTGGATTTTGAATCAGAACATGAATCACAAAATCACAGGATAATTTATGTTGGGAGGCACCTATGGAAGTAATTTAATCCTATTTCCCTCTCAAAGCAGATCAGGTTGTTCAGGGGTGTGTCAAATCTTGAAGACCTCCAAGGAGGTAAACTCCACAGCCTCTCATAGTAACCTGTCCCAATGTTTGACCATTGTTATGATAAAAAGAAATTTTCCTTTTACCGAATTAGAACCTCCCTGCTGCAAGATGTGTCTGTTGCAAGGTCTGTTTCTATCTGGGGCATTAGATGTGTTGAGGACTGTTCTCTGGCGCTGAGGACAGCTGATGTGGAGCAGACCGCATTCATAACATTAAACAATCTTGTCCTGCAGAAATGGGAGGCTGCATCCAAACTTTGTTGTGAATGGCTCCTAGCCTATGTCAACTCTTGTCTAGTCATATGAATGGTTTGGAAGCAAATGTGAAGACCAAAAATGTACAAAGGACATTCCAGGGATTCTACTTGTTTAACAGTACAGATCAAGTTCCAGTACTTGGAACTAGCACTGCTTAATTTAAGTCACTGTTCCCTAGATCCATTTGATTTAATAACGTAGACATGACCTATAATTCTATAAGAAATATGAGATTGCAGTGTATAACAGATATGATGTATTTATTTTATTCCACGATAGCACAGACCTAGTTATTGGCGCTCCTCAGAATGAGAAGACAGTCCTCTTGTGGTATAGTCAACAGATATGGTCACACACCAAACTTCCCCTTTCTGAGACTATGTGAAACATGGCTAGAACAAGGGAACACAATGTTGCTTCTTTGTCCTTATCTTCATTTGCTGTGCCACATCATTAGTACCATTTGGTAGAACATATTACAGTTTCTCTGACTTGGAGACTGGGTCTTCACAGAGCAAACTCAAGATCTGTGGAGTGAGATCATGTATTTTCAACATCTCTGCTCTCTTTCAGGGTCCTTCTCAGCTGCTGCTGACTTGCCCCTGTTTTTTGATCACATTTTTTCAGGTTGGACTATGTTTTTAGTGTTTGTATAGCTTTACCTGTACCTTCTATCAGACGCTGTTACCATGTAGTTGTATAATGTTTACAAAAGTATCCCCATACAATGCTCTCTTCACAACCAGATGTGTACACCAGATAAGGAACTTGGAAGAAATTTCACGGACCATGCCTCAGCACTAACCAAAATATTTATTGTAAATGTAGTTCTTTGAGTATTGCCAAATATTAGTAGCTGAGCGTTGGCAAATCAACCAGACACGAATTGTTCTTTTTCAGAGATCGGCCAAATTGATGCAACATATTTTTTCTGAGTGAGTAATACGTCAATTTTAGCTGAAGCCTGGTTTTAAAGTCAGAGGAGTCATCATGAGGAAAGAGTGATTAAGATATATATAATGCAATTTTGTTTTCTTAGGGGACTAGTCAGTTGTTCAGATCTCAACTAAATGAATAGGTGGTTAAAAGTCTTTACAATCTGTAGTTTTTTAATGACTGTTGTTACTGTAATGAACGGATGGAAATTATCTGTTTCCTAGTAAGTTTATGGTAATGAGACCAATACCAGCTAATGCTTTCATTAGCAGTTTTATGGGAGACAGACTTGAAGTGGAGCTCCTATCTCAGAACAGAACTCATCTCAATTCTGTCTACCTGAAAGACAGATTTTTAGGTTTCCTATTTCAGTAATTTGCTGTTAAGGCCCCATTAGTAGGTGATTCCAATGACCTACTATAAATACCTATCTGAGTCATATAAAATAGGTTATGCTGCAGAATTACCTCTGAAATAGTTTAAGTTAGGCGGAAGAAATTCCATGCTCAGTTCCTATGGATAAGTCAGCCAAATCAGATTTTGTGGAGAAAAAAAAATCTGAAAATGTTTCCTGGCTTTTCAGCATGTCAAGCCAGTTTCCCCAGTGACAATCAGTAAATTTGTCTTAATATAGCTCTGAAGTCAATCAGGGCTGGATTTTTATAATGAAAAACCAGAATTAATTTAACTGTAGCTTGTCATTCTTTAGAATGATCCTTTTTATCAAGTGAAAATATACATGCAAGACCTAGAAAGTTTTTTCTCTGAGTCTAAAAGTCATAGCTCAGCATAGAGGTGAAGTGATTGTCATAAATAGTATAATATTTATTTTTTAATACAAGCAACTGTCTTTTGGTAATGTACTAATGTTACTTTCCATTTGATGAAATGTAACATCAGTCTAGTGTAGGTACCTCAAATTACTCTGCTTCTGCACACAATCAAAATGCACACTATTTAAGATTTATTTCACATATTTTTATTTAGGTCAAGTTCATGCAGAGTTTGCAACATGATGAACTTAGAAAGGCACTCAAACTCCCAAACTATCCAGAAATACTCTATATGTAAACTATCTCTAGTTATTACTGGAAAAATATTTTTTTTTTTCAGTGGAGCACACATTATGGAAATAGTATTAATATTATGTGTCTTCAGTTCATTTGGCATTTTCAACTTTTTAAAATTCTCAAAAGTTGAATATGTGCCTCTAATTTTCATAACTAAATTGTATCTGTTGTAATGATTCAAAGAGCTTTAAGCAATATAAATACTAAAGCAGGGATGTTAATTTTTTACTTTCTAGAAAGTATAACATATCTAAACTTGAAACCATTGCTGTAGTGAAGAAATTACTAGCTAGGTTCTATGGTCTATCCTAGGCAAGATGTCATATTCAATTATTATATTGGCTCATCAAAGTTTAAAATCCATATACCTGTGGATCATTCCAAAGATCTCAAGGGCTGTTTATTTTAGCATTTCCATGGAATTACATTCAGTTCCATGTTCCAGTTTTTTTCATGGCATGTATATATGTTCTGGATCTAGAACTGATGCAGAGCCTATATTAAAGGAACTTGTATAAAACCAGGAACCTATATAAAAGGAAGTTTTAAATAGCTGACTTACTTAATCTAATTTAATTTTCTCTGTTACTACCCTATTTAATACAATTAACTCTATGTACGTGTATATCCTTCTCTCTGTGTGGCCTCAGTATCCATAGCACTAAGTTTAATTTCTGATTACATTCTGCCATCTGTCATCTATGGACCTCACCAAACAAAACTCTCTACCATTTGAACATCCAGCAAACTTTTTCCACATCTGTCTGCTGCAGAGACTCTCTACTGCCTTTCTGCCCTACAGTCAGCCTCTCAAATGCTCTCAGGTCTGAGGGATCTACACTCAGAGCATGTGTAAACCCTTGAAACTTAATGACTGTTTTGTTAAAATGGGATTTCCTTCTTCCAGCACGATGGAATGTGTTTTAATTTGTAATTGATGCATTAATAATAACAATTGCTGCAATAGGTTCAGTGAGTATGCTCTTCTAGAATATTCTGCCTTTTTTGAAGTCTGGCAAATATGATTTAATGTGCCAATCAGGAATAACTTTAACTCATAAACAATTTTATATCTGTGTATGCTGTTTGTGCCTAATATCTAGGTAGGTGAAACAATATCTACATGTATAAATATATCTCTCCATATCCACTCTCTGCAGTGTTTGGTAAGCTTTCAGGTTTTAACATACACAAGACATATGACTGAAAACAAGTAGTTCTTCATCTGTGCTCTTTCCCTTAACGTTCTTTGTGCTCCAAGTGTGCCCATTTGACCCGTAGGTTTTATTTTCTTAAAAGCACCTTTGATCCTCAGCTGTTTAACTTCCTCAAATGGAATCCCAAGTAGTTGGCCATCAAGAAGCCTGGAATAAAAAATTCTAACCACCAGTGTGTGTGTATATGTGAATAAGTACATCTCTGTCTCTCTCTGCCCCCCATATATATGTATGTTTGTGTATATCTGTATCTATCTCAAAATATATACATACATATATATACATGTATATATATTTGGAGATAGATACATATATATTCCATTCATCAGTGTGTTTGTGTATGTGTGTGTGTGTATAAAAATTGTATCTGTACATAGAAAATCTATGCCTTAGGCTGATATAACTGACACAAGAAGCCATAATATTAGGGGTGTTAGAGAGAGGAAATTAAAATTTCCACCTTATGGTGAATTATACCCCTACTCAGTACTTCAAGATTTAGAACACTTTAGTCATGTATGAGAGGTACAGAAACTAGCAAAAAGAAAGGTATTTTATTATTTTTCTCTAAAGGATAATGCACAATTTGTTCTAGCTAGTGTAAGCTAATTTTTAGTTCAACAAATAAAGTTCTTTAGCATGTGTGATTTCAAAAGTTCAGTAATCTCAATCTTACTCCCTTCATATAAAGCCAAATATTTTTTCCAATATTTATTAGGAAGAAGAGATATTTGGTATTTTTAAGACTTACTACGTATAGCAAAACTATCATTATTGATGCAATACTGTGTCATTCCTTGTATGGGTGGGTACTAAGGAAACACCCCACAATACAGAGATATGGTAGATAAAACTGAACTGGAACTGACATGCTACAAAAATATGTAGAGGAGTCATTATGGTCCTTTAAGCATTGTATTTTGAGTTTAAAATGGTTAAAATATTACTTTGATCATCTGCCTCCTTCTATGTCCAACATACTTATTTAGTCATTGTGTCATGACCATTAATTTGATCCTTAAAATTATTTTCAAAGTGCTGAGCTGTAGGAAACTCTGGAAATTTTGGGAAAATGCTTAACATTTTGGCACAGACTCAGATCATTAATAAGACGATTAAAGTAAGAGTTAGGTGGTAAACTTTTACTATTAGTATTGTAATTCCTAGCACACAGCCTGAAATTCCATGATCAGCTGCTGCCTAACCTTGTTTTTTTAAGGGTGCATGTTGCACCTCAAAAATGGGGAGATGTTCAATCTTGTCTCACAGCACCCAACAAAGGGAATCTGAACCCATGTGAGTGTGTTGTTACCAATAAGCCATTCTCACGCTTTCACATGTGTTCATCTCTCTGGTCCAATGAAAATTTAATTTTTTCCCCTCAAAATGGAACACTTCAACACAAATAGTTTGGTGAGCTCATCTATTTCAGGTCCCTTCAGACAAAGGGAGAAGTGGACTGGTTTGCTTAACTACTAGTGATTCTCTAACGTACTAGCTAATAAGGTGGCTGTACCTCCTCCTTATATGTACACTATATATACAATTGAGATATAATTACATTCACAATGAATGTTTATATACTCATATTGCCCATAGGTATTTGTATTTATAATTATATGTATTTCTTTCTGAATTTTGTGAAAAAGGACTAACTGGAGGACAGCGATCAGGACTGTGCACTGCAGATAAGGGTATGTCACTGTGTAACCGAAGAATGAAAACTAAAGGCATCCTGGTTTCTATTGACATTTCCTCCTGAGTATTCTAGCTGTTCTCTGCTCAGCACTGTTACTGTGGATCCTCTTTCTATCTCTCTGCATGAACTTAAGAAAAGCTTTTTTTACCTAAGTTAGACCTTCATTTTTCATTTTTGTGTGTCCTCTCACACCTATCTCGCATCCGCAAAACTAATTTTATTTCATCAGGTTACTTTTGGTTTATACTGGAATAAACAGAAGAAGACTGAAGCTTCTTAAATCTATTGTTTTGCCTGCAGAGTCAGGTTACATTAACTGAGACACAAGGAAAACAAATACCTGTTATTACATGAGTCAGAATTTAATTACATGTTATCACCCCAGTCAGAATATTATGAACCATATTAATCCATACCTCATATTGATTTGGATAAGCCAAACATAAATTTGGATAAATTTGGAACATAAATTTGTATATACGTTATAATGAAAAAGTAGACAAATAGTTATTTTTTCCTAGGGTGTAAGTTCTGTAAACTGGGCTGAATATGAATATGAATATGAATATTAACCTGGGCTTTGCACTAGAACTGTGTGGATAGCTTCAAGGAAGAGATGGGTCTGTCTGGGCAAAAGAAGGAAATAGGTACAGAACTGAGGTCAGAAAGGATAGAAGATGTGGAAGTTGAAGATGGTTTCTTGCCGCTTTATCATATATACTGGTGTGCTGGGGAGAAAAAAAAAAAGGACACCTCTTTACTCTCTATATGTAAATTTTCTATATCTGTTACTGCTCTGCAAAGATGTTCTGGGTAATACCTGTCCCCAGTGTTGTTTTAGAAGAGGTTCAGTTTTGGACAGTCAAGTCAGTTTCTCCTAGAGCTACAGTAGTACTCATTCTGAGTCCTCCCAAAACCTTAGGAGTAAATATATAACCAAGGTTAGAATATAAGTCTATGTATAACGATGGTGATAAATGATTGATTTGGAATAATTTTCAGTGTTGATTAGAGATAAATGAGAGTCATATGTGCTTCTGCTTGACATAATGCATGGTTAGGTTGCAGTCCTGCTAGGAAGGAAATAAGTACCTGAAAGGAGAAAGCACACTGTGGATTTTGAGTGATCTTATGAATTTTTGAATGAGTTTATTGTTTCTTAAATGTAATGTGATATACCATTTAATAAACATTAAGACAAAGTCTAAAATAATGTAGCATGTGCAGACTCCTATTATCTCTGAATGTAGTTATGTCTCTACTTAAGCTAATTCCATTTGTTATGCTGCAGGCTGGCCATCACCACATGGATAGCCACTTGAAGAGGGTATTTCTCTCTACTGAAACACCAAGTTGCAGATAGGATTATATATCATAATTCTCTCTCCTTTGGTCTACTACAAATTCATATTAGCATAATTTTCTTTATCATTACAGTTCTGTCACATGTTTTTTCATTATGTTTAGTTCAATTTATATGTAACTAAACTTCCTCTTTTACTTTTTTGTATTGTTATTCTGGCAAGAAAACATGATCAGTTATGCAATTTATATGTTTTTATTCTGATAGAAATCTTAAACCAATTATTTTTTCTGCAGTTTACATTTTCATGGAAATTTTTAACAAATGCTACCTCAAGTTTTTAAATACTTGACTTTCAATTTATGGATGTATTACTTAGTGTTAGGTAAAGACTCAGATCCTTTCAAGTGACTGCAAAAAACCCCCCCAAAAGAGCCCTCCTCTATTGTTTTGCTAAACCAAGTAAAAGCAAGAACAAAAACATTGAGATTTAATCACTTTTATTATAGACATTTGCTAGAAAACTTTTAAAGTTAATGAAGCATGTTAAATTTCTTTGCATATTAATTCAATTTGTCAGAACACATCAAGGCTGGTAAGGACTCCCCATAAAGCTCAGGACAGGGCCCATGGGTGGGTATGACCTGGCAACATCCATAGCTGGGCAGGACAGGACTGTGGGAAGCTGGAGACCGGCCCTGCTGTGGCATTGCTGGGGCTGACGTAGAGTCCTGGGCAGGGTGGGGGGAGCCCTGAGGGGCTGGGCAGGGGCAGTCAGAACTGGTGGCCCACGACAAATGCATGGTGTGACATGTTAAAAAATAACAGTAAATTAATGTCATTTTTCAATAATTTTTTTAATCATCATATCTGTTTAATTATTTATACCATTGTATTCACCTCGAGTTTTGCTGCTGTCATATTGATTTAGATGAGATTGCAGTAATAAGGTATTTTTAGAAAGATTGTGGAATATTCCACATTTGTTGAATCATTTTGCCCCTTATCAGCTGAAGCTTACCTTCCCTTTCTCCTAAATCAGTGAATGAAAAAAACTAGTGATTAGGTCAGTAGGAACAGGATTTCATTAATAACTAGAGCAAGTATGGATATACTTTGTATCTGTGACTGCATGAATGTGCATGAAGTTAAATTTAATGTATCTATCATAAAATGAAAATGGCATTTTCTTTGGATTGCTGATTTTGAGGCAGAACCCTAGCTGAGGTGCTGTTCTGTGGGCATTATTTGCAGCTTTAGCAACAAAAATATACAGGAAAGTCTAAACATGGTCTATTTTGTTCATTTAGTTTTTTCTTTTCCCATAACAGAAAACCTTCCATTTTTGTTATTGCATTAAAACATATGGAGCTGGCACATTCATCAAAGCTATTAACCAAGAATTGTCTTTGACAGACTATACTACGGAAAGATTTGCCACTAGAACAAAGTCTTGAACTGAGAGAACAGTTAGAAATTAAATGAGCTGAAGACTCATGGTTGGAGAGTGAATGCGAAGCCACTCTGATCAGTGCAGAGCTTGGTATAATGCTTTGCAGGACCTCAGAAGACAGATGTCTCCACATTCCTGTGAGGAGGAGTAATATCTCTGCTTAAACGCCACAACAGAATGGTAGGTGGGATAAATAGATCTTGCTGTAAAATAGTAAGAAGTCGGAGGGACACCATTTAATGGCAGGGCTACAGAAGATGTGCTAATTATCAGGTTTTAAGACAAAATGAACACTTTTTTTCCCTGTTAATTTTGCCTTTCCATGTATAATGCTAAAAATCCGTTTGCTGTGCATATGGGGGATTGAAACCAAAGCCACCAGTTCTATTTTAAAGGGATTAATAAGTACCTAGGAAAAACTAATGGTCTCAGGCTTTTAGAATGGGAGGCTTAATTTGAAGATTTGCCTTTGTCTATATCATGATGCCCCTGACATGTAAGTCACATCATTTTTGTCTGTAGCTGTCATTTCTAGAGAATTAATGTCCAGTAATTCTAGCATTTGCACACTAATTACCAGATTTCTATTTAGTTTATAATATCTTTTGTACTAGTTTCCCCATGAATACCCCTAGGAAAAATGCTAGAAAGATGTTTAGAATATACAAAGGTTGATATGGTGAACCACTAAAGAACATTGATTAACAATCTTTCCTGCAACTATATTAGACCTTGGGCCTTTCTTTAAAAGCAAGCTAACAAACCAGCTTAATACAGATGTATTTTCTGCTACAGTGTAGTGTAATTTGAATGTTCTTAAAACCTCAATTTCTTACATGTAAGACTTTTTGCATTTAGAAACATATTACTTTAAGGATAAATAACAAAAATATATATGAAACCTGTCTAATTCATTCTCTGATTTGAGGCTGGAAAACTTGATGTTCATTTACAAGAAAGGCTGGAAGGAGGATCTGGGGAACTACAGGCCTGTCAGTCTGACCTTGGTGCCACGGAAGATCATGGAGCGGTTCATCTTGAGTGTGCTCACCAGACATATGCAGGACTATCAGGGGTTCAGGCCCAGCCACCATGGGTTCATGAAAGGCAGGTCTTGCCTAGCCAACCTGATTTCCTTCCATGACCAGGTGACCAGCCTGGTAGATGAGGGAAAGGCTGTGGATGTTGTCTACCTGGACTTCAGCAAGGTCTTCGACACAGTTTCCCACAGCATTCTGCTGGAGAAGCTGGCGGTTCATGGCCTAGATGGGTATACTCTTTGCTGGGTAGAAAACTGGCTGGATGGCTGACCCCAGAGAGTTGTGGCAAACAGAATTAAATCCAGTTGGCAGCCAGTCATAAAACAGCGTCCCCCAGGGCTCCGTTTTGGGCCCAGTTCTGTTCAACATCTTTATCAATGACCTGGACGAGAGGACCGAGTGCACCCTCAGCAAGTTTGCAGATGACACCAAATTGGGCATGGGTGTCGACCTGCTCGAGGGAAGAGAGGCTCTGCAGAGGGACCTGGATAGGATGGATCAATGGGCCAAGGCCAACTGTATGAGGTTCAACAAGGCCAAGTGCCGGGTCCTGCACTTTGGTCACAACAACCCCATGCAACGCTACAGGCTTGGGGAAGACTGGCTGGAAAGCTGCCTGGTGGAAAAAGACCTGGGGGTGCTGGTTGACAGCTGACTGAATATGAGCCAGCAGTGTGCCCAGGTGGCCAAGAAGACCAACGCATCCTGGCTTATATAAGGAATAGTGTGGCCAGCAGGAGT
>BOSO01015753.1:0-33979 GCA_018403395.1 Gorsachius goisagi | reverse complement strand
CATAGTCCAGGACCCCAAAACTTCCATGATCCTTTACTCAGTCACCACCACCACAAACCAGCTACCTCCCACTGTGTCTTTCCCCGTCCTTTGCTCCTTGCTGTTTGTTAACCCACGCCCAGACATGGAAGTACCCTCTACTCACTGCTTACTCATCTGGAAATCTTCTCTCCCCTCCCTTCCACCTTCTCCTTAGCCTTCCCACACTCATTCCCTACACCTCAAAAAGTCAGCAGTGGATGAACTGATACTTATTAATGTTCAAGAATCATTTTAGCTATCACTAAACAACAACGAGGGAAACAGCTCTGGGAAGGATGCTCCAGGATGCGGCTTCTGGAAACAGCTGAGGAAGCAGAGAGAAAGAAACAAAACTGCATTCTGATGCTTTAATACCATATGCAGGTATTTTCCCCCAATTCCTCCTAATCCATAGGGAATCACTGCAGGCTTCATTTCCAGCAGGGCCCTTCAGGTTCTCACTGTCTACGTTATCTGCTGGTTTGCTCCAAAGCGAGCCCACGCATGCACCGTGCAAGCTCAGAGGACCAGGACCCCAGCATGAATCCAGCTAAACCTCACCAGGTCAATTTGCCCAAAGTCAAACTGCTGCCAAACAGACGCGTCACGGCCTGGCGAGGGTCAGTCCCCAAAGCCCCGTCGGCAGCGTACGTGCCTTGCCACTCCTTCCCGACCTCACCGTGTGGCTGCAAAAGCACACAGAGTATTTGCTTATAGTCCTAATGATCTGTAGCACAGTGCTTTTTACTAATGCAATAAACCAAACCAAAGGAGCCTTGTGGGCATCTTTAAATATTCCCTGCACAAACCATGCCGGGTAAGGAACCTCCCAAACAGATGCTGCCGCGCGAAGCGGAGGGAAGCGGGCCAGCAGCCTGCTGCAGGGCAGCACGTCCAGCGCATCAGAGGTGAGCCAAAGCTCACACATCATTTGGAGAGAGCCGTGTCCACACATGGAAGGTCAACAGTAAGACTTTAAACCCAGCAGGCTCCATGAGAACTGACAAGAACTCCAGCCTTATCCAACCTCCCGGCTCCGGGCACGTGGCAGAGGTGCCGGGATGCTTTACCAGCACGCTGCCCCTCGTCCCCGCGCCACCCCTCGTGTCAGCCTCCAGCTATTCGGTATCTGATAGCATTGAAGCCTTTTGGCTACTGGGAAGTAGCAGCTGCCTTTTCACTCTGTTTGCATCCTGGCCCTGAATGAAAACCTCCAGCTTAAAATAACAATAGTAATAATTATTATTACTGTTGTTCCACCCAATCCTCTAGCTTCTTTGCCAGGGGAACATTTCCTTCTGCGTAGCACAGGCTTTTTCTAGGTCCGGACCACTACAATAATATGGACACCCACTATCAAGGGCAAAGCAGGAACAGAAAATGACATTTTTTCCAAAGTGCAAGAACAAAGAAAAAGGCTGGTCTTTTCCAAAGGAAACCAGCAATTAGGGTCCCTTGAAGATCCTAACAGCAAATAGTGGTCTTCGAATTTTGACTAAAAAGTATCATAGCAACCCTCTGGGAAAAAAAGTCCATGTCAAACCACAGCCCTGCGTTTGCTGATTGCCAGTGTATCCATCGTTTGCATTGCACTGCAGTGAAAATCCATAAAGCTAGGTCATCCCAATGAAACACAAGCTGGCAACTCCACCTCGCATGCAATCCCACCACAGCAATGCAGCCATGCAAGCAGCGACTTAACCCACCTGACCGCAGCACGAGCCGCCGTTATTTAATCGCCACTCAGAGGATACAAATTAAAGAATTTCAAACACCAGCTTTCAAAAAAAAAAAAAAAAAAAAGAAACAAACCACCAAACCCACCCCAGACATGGTAAATGTCAAAATTATTAACTAATTATTTAAATATGAAGAGTCAACAAATTATTTCACCCTGTGGCAGAACATAGAGGCATCCTCTTAAGACTCTGGGTGTCGTGATTTGTTTAAGCAATATGGGACATAATCATGTTTAATATTAAAAAGATACCAGTGCAACACATCTGAGAGCAAAACTGACATTTATACTGTCATTATATCCACTTGTCACTCCATTTAATCTGCATTATCATGAGAAGTGCTCAGATGGTTTGAAGGCAAAAATATAATGTATCTTCAATGTTATTTAGGAATATTAATAAGCTCCTTTATTTTAAGATGTAAAACATTAATAGTTGTTCTGAAGAGGGCTCACTTTTAACCTTTAACAACATTCAAGTGGCTGTAATTTTTATCAGATTGTTTGGATTTTGATTTAGCTCAAGTCCTGAAGCTACAATTAAACTTGCAGCTACCTTCTCTCACCAGGCTTCCTCCAACAGCTGGAATAATCTTTGAAGTCTGCAAAGACACAGAAGAAATGTTATTTAGAGCCGGTTTGCACAGTGCAAGCAGAGACAAGTTGTGTTGTGCATCTCTAGGGCTGGTGACAGACCACTTCTCACCAGCACTACAGGAAGTCATCGAAACTATTTTCCCCTCCCCAGACTCTCTACAGGACCAAGCTAAGAACCTGGAAATGCTGCAGGGCAGGATTTTAAGTGCCCTGAATGGCTCCAAACAAACTCTCAGTACAGTCAGCATTAAACCCCACCACCAGCTCCACTGAAGATAGAAGCTGCCTAATTCAGCCTATGGATGGCCACCTGCCTGGAAAGCCCAACACATCTCAGGATGGGATGCTAAACCCATTTAAAAATAAAAAATAATTAAAAAAAAAAATCACAGATGCCTTTTAAAGCAGAGAGAAGTACACTCAGACAGCAGGGAAGGAAGGAAGATTTCAGCCCAGAGGAGCCACCCCACGTGTTGCCGCATCTCTCCGACCAAGCCGTGGGCTCTGCAGGAGCGGAGGGGCAGCACCACCGAACCCCCGTGGCCGGGGCTGCGCTGCGTTGTTGTGAGCAAGGCAACGCTCACTGATGTCAAAGGAAGTTACGCTCACGCACTGAAAGCCGTACAATTAGCAGTGTCATCATCCAGGAGAAAGAAATAAAATATTGTTTTCTCCCAGGCAAAGCCACTGGTGTTTTTCGTTTGTGTTAACTTGCTGTAAGTGCCTGCAGGGTCCATACTTTGATTTACTGTGGATGACGGGCAGTACAGGCACAGACACGTTTAGGTATAATTATTATAGTAGCCAGGCTCATACAACAAGAACAGCAGCAAAATCAACAACAGCTCAATAAGACACCAGAGAATTTTCCAACACAAAACCCTACATCATTCGCATCAAGGTCTGCTCTTGATTCTTTCAAAAAACAAACAAACAAAAAAAAAAGTGAAATCAGGAGGTTTTGAGATCAGTGGTAGCCTTGCTACTAATCCCATGGAACACCAATTCCACCCAAAATTAATCTGTATTTTGCAGTTTTCATATAAAGTTAAGTGAAAAATAAGCTAAGAACAGCGTGTCTCAAACCACCGCGTGATGCACGTTCTAGTCCAGGACCCAGCAAGTCCTGCCTTCAGCTCCCAGCTCGGCCCTCCAGCCATGCACTGAAGAGAATACAGTACTTAGGGTTTAGACAACCCACAGAGCAAAGGATATATTAATGGTTATCATCAACTCGTTGAGTTGCACTTATAAAAAAAACCCCAGCAAACCCACAAGCTGGGAGTCCATGCAGATCCCAGAGGAGAGGTTTGAACGGCGGCCCAGCAGGGTCTGCTCGGATCCCTCTTCACAGCACTGCCATCTTTTGCATCCTGACAGTACTAACAGTGCCCAAAACTTACTTGCCATTGATAGACTCATCCAGATTTTAACATCCCTAGGATGACTTCAGGGTCTGATTTGATGCCTGTTATGATCACTATCATTTTTTATACCGGGACAAAATGAGACTTATCTAAATTAAATGAGAATTAGGACTGATTTGGTTTAGATGCATAAAGTCTCACAGCAAACAAGCTAAGAGACACTAACAAGGCATCATTTATAACTGTTTAAGACATTCTCCCTATCTTTTAAACTAAGGACACAAGGATGCACATGGTAGACAGCCTACTCAGATCAACATCAGTTTATATTTTCATTCCTTTCATTGTCATACATGAGCAAAATACCTAAAAGTCTAGGGTAAATGCACGGTAAAAGAATGTGCTGTAAAAGAAAACTGTCTGCACTGGAATTACAGACACCAAAGAGTGTTTCCACTGTAAAAAAAAAAAATTCAGAAAATATCAGACAGATCCAAATACCTCAATCCCAGTCAACGTTTTTGCTGTATATTAACAAATCCTCTTCTATGCCACCGAATAGAATAAACTGAAGCAATGAATACCTGTTGAAAAGACCAGTTTTATTACATGGCCACGACCTGGACCAACTTTCAACCAGCACTGATTAAATGCAAATTCTGCTATTCTGCACCACACACCTCCCATGTGGTAAAAAAAATATCAAATACTTCCCATTTGTCGCTGTCATTTAACATAAAAATGTATCTGGATGCTGGATATATGAAGTGTCTCTGAGAATAGCTCACTAGATCACATACACACAGAAAACTCAGTGTGCAGGGGCTAAGTAGGGTTGAATTAATGAATGTACTGTTGCTTCGCATATCGAATGTCTGTCACTAAACCGATAATTTGCAAACGCAGAAGCAGGGACTGGGGGATGCAGAGGCTGCAGCCGCTGACGGCTTCCTCCAGTGCAGCCTCAAGGAGCTCATCTTGGTCGGTTCAGAGTGCTTCGCCCATGCTCCGGGAATGATGCAGGACACGAGCAACGAGACAGTCAGCATGTGTCCACATTTGGGGTTTTATTTCCACTCGTATCTGCCCCAAACTCCTTCCCAGGAATGCTGCGCTTGTGAAAGGCACAGCGTGACATCCTAAGAGACTTACATCTCCTCCGCACTATCAGGCACAGTCTGGGTGGCAGCAGAAAAGCAAAAGCTTCCCTAGGGCGTACACCAGGATTACCAACAAGAAGGGAGGACTACTTCTGGGTTGAAGCTTTGGCCCATTGTCATCCATGGCAGAACTCCCACTGAAGTCAGCGTAGCCAGGATTTCACCTCTGTCGCAGCGATCTTGACTCCCTGCCCGTTCTGCCTTGGGACTTCCAGCCAGCACAATAAAGGGTTCTAACAGTGCCAGCAGCTTTTGTGTTATGAACTGCAGACAGAAGTCGTGAAACCCTTCACATAAGCAACCAAATACTCATCAGACGGGTAAGAAATTTAAGACACTGCCAAACTGTAAGGGATTCAAACCTGCATCCAGAAGTATGATGTTTCGCATTGGCACACCATGCTAAAACAAACCTTATCCTAACCAACTTTCTGTCCTTCAGGAAAACCTGACTGTAAATACAAGCGGTATGAGTGCAGTTGGCATGTGTCAGAAGACATTTGAGAACTCAGCACAGAAATACATCTGTAGTGGAACAGCAGCTACAAACTGCTCCTAACTAGCGATGGCTAAACACCCTAACTCTCTCCTAATTGCTCACTTAATTGTATTTGACAGAATCCATCAACCAGAGCACATCAGGTCACTACAGCGCAACTTGATGGTAGGAACCGTGACAACATAACCCGGTGGAATAAAAGGCCCTCCGGTCAGAAATGGAGCAAGCCAGCACTTAGGAAAAACAGGGTTGTTATACCCCATCCCTGTCCTGCACACACAGGGTAACAACACCGTAACATAAGACAAAGTTCAGGAAGCATCCCTATACCACGGGCACACAGGTATGGAGCACAGTCATTAAGATGCCAACAGATGCTATGTTAAGAATCAAGCTTAAAAAAAAAAAGGAGCAAAAGTAAAGAGACAGTATGATTTGCTGCATCAAGGCAAGTACAGCCAACCTGCTGATTTTCTACAACACTAGCACCACCAAAGGCTCAGGCAGAGAGATATCCATAGTTTCCAGCCCTGCAGTACATTGGCTCCTACCTGGCTCTCTCAACAAGACTCCCATGGGTTTTTGGACACAAAGATCACGGCTGTAAGCGCTTTCTCAGCAGCACTCTCCAAAGGCAAGCTGGCTCTGGAGGGATCACCCCTTCTCTCCTCGCATCCACCACCAAGTCCTCTCCAAGCAACGAAAGTAACTTTTTGTTCAGCTGAAGGATAAGCCCTCTGTATGTCAGCAGGAAGGAAAAAAGACAGCCAAGAACCAGCCAGGCTGCTTTGCCTTGCTCTGCTTTCCCAGCTAATGGTTATACCCTCCCCACAACCGCTCCAGACCAGGAATAAGCCCTCAGTGAAAGCACAGTCTGGGCAGTGACTGGGAAATGGTGCAGCACTTCTGCTCTGCATTTCTCATGGCTCACCCTCTCTTGGTTTTTAATGCCTTTGCTGAGAACTCAAACCAGAGTTCACAAAGCAAAGCATTCGCTAAATGAGAGATAAGTTAAAATGCCTGTGCCTCTGGAGAAGACATTTTTTTTTTTCCTCTCTTTTTGCTGGACAGAGATTGGTTAAGGATCCGCGAAACCCTCATCAAATGATGCACCTCTCTAAGCTTGTCTGACAGCGCTGCAAAGGGAAAGCAAATGAGTAAGAAGGAAAGCATTCATTTCCTCGAGTCTCTTCCTTTTAACCAACCTTGATGCTTTAGTGCCTCTGCTGGGATGCCAGCGCTGACTTCCCTTTATGTCCCATTTACTTGCATTTATTTTAATTGGATCTAGGACTACGGACACTCGGCAACCCTTAATACACCCAACAACAAAGCAAGGGTATGAAGCCACCACGAACAATAACCCAAAAAAAAGAAAAAAAAACAAAGGAAAAAGACACCCACTGATGTGTTTCTCGGGGCAGCGTGGCTCTCTTTTCCTCCTGCAAATAATCCAGCGGGGTTCCAAAAGTGGGCAGGAAAGGCTGGATTATTCCCTTTAGCAGCAGAAGTTGGAGCTGGAAGAGCCACGTTTAACCCATCCCCAGCCGGAGCAGGTTCCCTCCAAGCGTCTCCCCAGGCACGCACCAGCCCTTGCACAGACGGACACGCACGGACACACGGACACAGAGACTCACACAGGGTCCGAGTTTCGGGACGCTGAGGGCAGCCTCGGCGGGGGGGGGGGGGGGGGGGGGGCCCGCCCGCCGCCGCGGGGGGGGGGGGGGGGGGGCCAGGGGACCCTCCCGCCTCTGCCCCGCGGAGCCCGCAGCGACCGGAGCAGAGCCCGGCAGGGGCGGGGGGCACGGCTGCTCCCCCCGCTGCCCCGGGGCAGGGCGCTCCACCCCAGCTCCAACCCGCGCCCCGGTGCCTGCAAATGGGGAGGGCACGGCGAGCCCTCTCTTCTAAAAACATTTGGGAAAAAAAAAATACGTTTATGGATAGATAAAAATATGACCAGGCAGGCCCTCCGGTAACATCCCTCTCTCCCCAGCCCAAGCAGCTGCAGCCGGTCCCCAGGCTCCGCCAAGAGCAACTGCAGCTGAAGAGCAGCGACAGGCACGCACACCCCCTCTTTCCCTCGCCCGCTCCCTGCGACAAAAAAAAAAAAAAAAAAAAAATATTAAAAAAAAAAAAAGAAAGAAAGAAAAGGCAAAAAAAAACCCCAAATCATTAAAAAGCTGTGAGGAAAAAAATTTTCCAAATGAAAACACATCTCTTGCCTGCACGCGGGCTGAAAGGCGGCGCGAAGCGGGGAGCGAGCCCGGGGCAGCCGCCCGCCGCTGCACCTTGCGGCGCTGCGTGGGAGAGCGACCGGGCGGCGCGGGCCGGCAGCGGGACGCGGGGCGGGCCGGGCCGGGCCGGGGGGGGCCGCGGCGGAGCCCCCCCGGCAGAAGTTTCCCCAAGTCGCGGCCGCAGCCCCCGGCGTCCCCGCCGCCGCCACCGCCGCCGCCCGAGTTCGCCCGGCGGAAAGTTTGTCCGCCATCCCCTCCGCGCCCCCTCTCCCGAGCCCCAGGCGGGTACGCACCGGCCGGCTCAGCTCCGGGCGCTGCCCCGCGGCCTCCCGCGCCGGGTCTCCATGCCGCCCCGGACGCTGCCGGGGGCTGCGGGGGGGAGAGGGGGCGATCCCCGCCCGGCCGCCGCGCCGAGCACAGCGCGGCCTGACGGGAGCGCGGCCCGCCCCCGCCTCCCGGCCCGCGGGGAGGGACCCGCCGCGCCGCCGCCCGCCCCGGCCCCGCCCGCCGCGGGGCTCCCCCCGGCCCAGCCCCGGCCCCGGCCCCGCGGGGGAGTCGCTGAGCCGCTGCCGGAGGGTCTCCCCCCCGGGGGACTCGCCCAAGGTCACCCGCTCCCGGAAAGGCGCCGGGTCGCCCGCTGTCCCCCCACCGGGGCGGGGGGGGGGGGGGGGGTGGGGTGTCACCGCTCCCCTCCTGCCGTCGCGCCGCCGGAGGAAGGCGCTGGCCGGGCGGGCAGGGCCGGCTCCGTGCTCACCGGCCGCCTCCCCCCGTCCCCGTCCCGCTCCGCACGGCTTTCCCGCTCCCGGGGCCGCCGGGAGGTGGAGGCGGCGGGGGGAGCTGGTTTTAAACCCCCCCCGCCCCCGCCGGGTCACCCCTCCGGGAGCGCCTCCCCGGCGGCGGGGCAGGCTCCCGGGTACCGGCGCGATTGCAACTTGCCGGTCAGCACGGTTCCGCCGCCGAGCCGCGGGGCCGTGGCAGGCGGTGCCAGCCCGCTGTGGAAGCTACGCCCGTCCGGAGAGCCGCTCCCGCCGGCGGTGCCAGCGAGGAAACGCACCCGGTGCCTTCCGCGCCTTCGAATTGATGTCCAGGTTCCAGTTCTGCCTATTTTAATAGGCTGTTGCGATAAGGAGCCTGTTTCATCATCCCTTCGTTTCCTTCTCTAGCGGTGGAGCCCAGGCCCCCACCTGACCAGGTATCTCATTCACGAGAGAAAGAGAGATCACTTTCACATCCTTTTTTCTTTTTTTTTTTCTTCTTTTTTTTTTTTTTTTCTTTTTAACAGTGGCCACCTTCAGCTCTCCCCTCCTCTGCAAGAGCTTTGAAGTGCTGCTAATTCAGTTTGTTTTCTAGTCTGCTGCTCTTTCGTTTTGTCCGTGCTTCCCACTTGGCTGCAGGTCACCACTGCTAAACCCAAGTACAGGTAAAATGGTCCCTGCAAGGACCGGTGGCATAGCACCCTTCGCCGATTCCATAAAACGCTCACATGCCCCCCGGGCAATCTGCTGCTGTAATTTAGTGTGAAGATGAAAAAACAAGCGAGCAAACCAAACAAACCAGCAACTCCACGCGAATCACAGGGACCAGGGTAATAATCACAAAGCAGGAGGGCACGGTCTCTGCTGTGAAAAATGAGAAGGAAAATAAATACAAAAGCTGCTTGTAAAATTTACCAGCTGAAATTAAACGTTCTGCAATGGAAGCGCGTAACAAATACCAGCTTCATCTAAAATCTACACTAGAGTTAACGATTTCATACCCGCCACCAGGTTGCATTGGTCATGGAAGGTGATCTTGTGCAAGTCACCTTTTTCAGCAGGTTATTATCAGTTGCATTAAAAAAACTCTCTGGAACTCACAAGAAAAGATCAGAGCCTCATTGTGTCACTCTCTAAATAAACACGGTGAGGAGATGTCCTGTTCCAAAAAGCTCATAATCCGCATTGACAAGACAAACTTAGAGTGGGAGGAAAATGTATTAGGCTGCAGATGGTACCAGGAAAGAAACCGATTTGCCCAAGGTCATGCAGTAAGTCTGTGGCAGAGCCAAGAACCAAACACAACTCTCCTGAAACCCAGTCTAAAAATAGTGCTTGATAATTGCACATGAACTCCAGAAAACACAAATTACACAGATAATCATCTTTTGACCAGTATTTTGGAGGTTCTGGGCTCCATTTCATTATAATTTTCAATTGCACCGATAACTGAACAGTCACTTTCTAAATATAAACCACATTATTTGAAAGTCCTCTATCCAGAAATTCATACTGTGGAACAAAAAGGCCCTAACAGAGAGCATCTGGGCTAACACAGATGCTTTCTGAGTGTGTCTGCTTCTGCTACCCCCTTCCTAGGGGTAACCAGGAGGGTATCCAAATCCGCACTGATATCTTGGGAGGAGGAGATCCTGCTCCTCAGAGTGTTTTCCTGAGGTCCCAAGGGGCCACGCTGTCCATACCCACACTATGCCTGCTAGCAGTACCCCAGATTTGATCCCATATTCCACCGTCCCCTGTGTAGCCCCTTTAAAACACTCCCTGCAATACAGCTTTCATTTGCTCTTATGGCAAACAAACCCATCTTGGGTCTCAGAAGGTGCCTTCCCCATGTCCTCTTCCTCTTCCAGCTTCCCTCTGCTGGTTTCCTTAGCCAATGCAAAGGCATTTCTTGCGATGCAAAACCCACATGACCAGAAAACAACAGTAACATCATCCTTCAGGCACCCTTCCTTGTCACTTAGGAAAGCTATTTACACATACATTTAGTGAATGTTACAATGTATAAATGCTAATGAGCATTAGTAGAAGTAGTAACGCAGTTTTCCTTATTAATCAATCCTACCAGCATGATAATGATTTCTGTTGTTGTTCTGGAGCTTCCTCCAGCAGGGAGTGAGCTCTGTTGATTAGCAAGACATTTTGCATGTATATAACATTTTTGTTCATCTGTAACAATCCCATTATCGTATTTTTTCTCAAGGAGGTGAGCACTTCCCAACTTACGCTTAAGGAATAAGTAGGGCAGAAGGAATCGCGTTGTCTCCCACAGCACCATTTTACAGTCGTGTTTCTGCAAAGTTCAGCAGAATTTACACTGCCGTGAAGGAGGATGGGGAGCAGGATGGCTGAAATGCCCCAAATTGGGTAACAAGTCAGGGATGGGGAAAATCTTTCTAGTATGGGAAAAATCTTTTTAGCAGGGCCAGCTGTGACAGGACAAGGGTAATGGCTTTAAACTAAAACAGGGTAGGTTTAGGCTGGATATAAGGAAGAAATTCTTTACAATGAGGGTAGTGAAACACTGGAACGGGTTGCCCAGAGAGGTAGTGGAGGCCCCATCCCTGGAAACGTTCAAGAATGACCAGGTTGGATGGGGCTCTGAGCAACCTGATCTAGTTAGTGGTGTCCCTGCTTCCTGCAGGGGGATTGGACTAGATGACCTCTAGGGGTCCCTTCCAACCCAAAACATTCTATGATTCTATGGTCAGAAGCAAAAGCTCCTAATTTCACACCTCAGAACGATTTGCTGTTTTGCAGAAGGTCTGGAAAGGTAAACAGCTCCAAATGACTATTGGGAAGACAGTAGCGTAACCATCGTCTCTGATTAATAATGTCATCATGCTCTACAGATACAGACCAGGAAACAGCTTTTAGGTTCCCGAATCCTGAGTCGTGAGAAGAATCTCTCCTCGTTTTCCTGCCAAGACGATCAGATTCAAAAAGATGTGAGTAAACCACTGCGACAACAGGGTATTTCACTTTCTCTTAACTCGGTAATTCACATTGAAATGATAATAAATAATTCAGCTAGTGTAAATAAAAATAAATCCAAGCAGAAAGAAAAGGTTTTCCCAAAGATTCAAGGTTCAGAAGACAGGTTTTAGACCTGATGTTAACTGAACCAGCAATGAGCTATTGAAGCTGAATCTCACCATACTATCATAAATTATGAAACATTGACATTTCACTCTAAGTTAATGCAAAGGGCTATTTATACACTGTTTTAGAGACAGTTGCCTGGGAAAATTAATACACTGCTTCCTTCACCAGGCCAAATGTTAGCAAGACTGCTATTTTTCAAAGTATCAAACTATTTGCATATTGAAAATGTTTTAATACAATCTGTCCCCCAGGGCTGCTATGCGAGTTACTTTGAAAAGATAATCGGTCATCATTCACTGGTTCCTTGATCCAAAATCCAGCTTGAGCCAAAGTACTACCCATGGCTTTCAGTGTGAGAGGTCGCTCATTACCAGGGAATTGCTTTCTGTTTGTAGGACCACAGGCCACCAACATGGGCAGAGATATTCAGCGGGCTACAATTGCCTTCCCGGGCTTGCGACCGACCCAAGGTCTGAGTAGCAGATAGCAGTGGAAGAACTAGGCATGAGCCCATAACAACAATATCCATCCACTCTACTCGCCTGAAACTTGAACTTTGGATGTGACTGCATGCTGAAACATCAGCTCATTGCTCATATGTATTGGCAAAGCTTTTGTCTTTTTTAATTTTTTTTTAAAGGGGGAAAATTGTAACGCTCCAGAGTGACTTTTTGGGAGACTGCTTCTGACAGATCAGGGGTTTAGGTGTCATTGAAGTAAAGCATCTGTTAAGAATGTGCTTAAATTGCTTAGATACTGAATGTTTATACTTAAAAACATGCTTAAGTGCTTCACTAAACTGGGGTTTAAAATAATTAAAATAATTATTTGAAATGCCATCCAAATGATACGAGAATCACTACTCACTTTTAGCAAATTCCGTGCTTTTCAGGTCCATCATTATGAACAAAATAGTCTGGTGTCTCCTGCTCAGAGCCCTTCCTTTATCTCAGAGATAAAATCTCTCAAATCACAAATGCCTCAAGACTGATGTGAACAAATCTGCAGCCAAGTAACGCAGTCCCATATCCCGCAGGTGGGTTTCTCTCTTACTATCTGATTCCTTGTAGAGAGGCAGCCTCCTGGTCATACCAAGGACTTCTGTACAAATTTCTTGCAGCTTTTTTGTCTCTTCTCACGTCTCGTGGAAGTGAGTAACCCTAGCGCAGTGTTAAAAAAGTTAACAAGCAGTGACATTGCTCAGAGACTTCTCTAGAAACGTGATGTGGCAGCACAAGACAGCTCAACGGTGACAACATCAGAAATTTGCTTCGAGGCCGTTCTTCACATTCCCTGAAAACGCGATTCCTACAGAAATGTTATGCAAGGGCATTGGGTGGCACTGCCCTGCAGGAGGGTCAGCCACGGGGGGGTTTCAGCCTGCAGGTGGTCCCACAGGAGTGATTAAGGGGATAGGTACGGCACAGAGTGTTTCACTATTGATGTTCAGCAAGTAAGGTCTCTTGTTAATGCAGAAAACATTGCGTTAGGGGTTTACCGTGTCTCTCTATCTCATTTAGAGACTGCAATGAGATCACACATCAAAAAATCCATGTTGACAGTGCATATTGAAGTATTTCTCTTGTATTATGCCAGATTATGCCTTGCAGCACAAAACTATTAGCATTTCTAGAAGCCGAACGTCAGAGGTTTGACTTAAACTCACAGAGTGAGGTCATCCCGCATAGAAGGGAAACATTCGAGCTGGTGTGTCTGCAGCTTCCAGCATTTGAAGGACACAGTAATATTTGTGAAGGACCGGGTCAGCTTTGATAATTTAACTTTGATTATTTAAGTCCGCTTTTCTTTTTGGTCTGTTCAGTGCCTCCCAGCTGCAGCCCAGTCTCATTCGAGCCCGGCTGCACGTAGTGCTGACTCCTAGAGGAGTGGATCAAATCCACAGCTTTTCGCAGGGAACAGACCTGCCAGTCAAAGAGGGTTGAAGTGTCATCAATGAGCCGAAGGCAAATCACAGGAGGTGATGCTGGAACGCTTACCCTCCATCAGGGTAATAAGCTGCATTTGATGGCTTGATCTAACATATCAAATCCTGCTCACAGAAAATTGAGAGCAGGGTTTTGTGGCTTCTTTTTTATTTTATTTCATTGAAACATATCTGAGAGAGGGAGGAAGTGCTGTGTGGAGCCAGACGTTTTCCATTCGTCTCACAGCTCCGCCAGCGAGTTTCTAGGTAGCCCTTGACCTCTACCTTAACCTGCTCGAGTTTGAATTCCCATTTTGAAAAAATAAAGGGAGAGTCACTGGGGACCATAAGACAAGAAAAGATGATCTTTTTGTGAATTTACTGGTCGAATTGTAGTTTTGATTCCCTCTTCTGTTATCTGTGTCTTGGGGCATTGTAGAGAAATCATGAGTAATCTCTGTGGCTCAGCTCTTCTGTCTGTGATACAAAACCAGAAACACTTTTGGTCTGTCTCCTGTTTTTAGACAAATAAACATACTTATAGTTATGTATTATACAGTGATTTACCTTCTAGAGGTCTGACTTCAACCGAGGTCCTTTAATTTTAATAATAGGGTGTGAGAAATTGTTTTGAGATTTTTCCTTGGAGCACTCTGAGGTCAGTGGAAAGGTGCTGCGGAAGAAGTACATTATGTCAATTAATACACAAGAAAGAATAAACTGAAAGCAACTTGACTGTAAAAAATTGTGGAAGGTCCTGCAACCAGACAGTCAAAAGTCCGAAGGATTCAGGATACCGTGCAGCGTAAGGGAGGGACTGATCTTACCCACAGTAGTTTTGCGTAGCTTTTTCTGTTCATTGTATCATGAACTGACTCCAGTAAATATTTAAACATGTGCTTAACTTGATAGACGTGAGTGGCTTTTTGACTTCAATTTTAATGCACATTTAAGCTTAGGCATGGCTGTTTGTGGGGTGGGGATTTAGTATGGGATTCCCTGGTCCTTTACACACATGATTTCATTAGGTGTTGTCTGTTTCTGTAGCACTGCTTTAGGGCATGAGCCAAGCCCAGCTGAAGTCAGGGGGAATCTCTACAGATTTTGATGGCAGTTGGACTGGACCCTTTATAGGAAACAAAAACAGATTTCGTGGAACATAAAAGCCAAAAAAAAATCCTCCTAAATTTGTGGGGATGAAATACTCATTTCCTGTTTTAGGACTAGAGACTTTATAAATCAAACTTCTAACCAGAGCAAAATTTTACCAGCTGCACTATAAGCCACTGAAAATAAGGGGAAAGTATAACACACTCTTAGGAAGCCTTTAGTTTCAGCTGAGCAGAAGGCATCGCTTGGCTGCGCGTAACAGTTCAGCAGGAGGTAATGATTGTGTTTATTTGGGTTCACAGGTTCCTTTGCTGTTGTAAGCTTTCATGGTACCTGGTTTAAAAAAAAAATCTTTAAAGAATATATTTACAAATGCCAGCTTATCTGTGGTTTCATGCCATAGCTGTCATCTCGCATGAGGTGAGATGACTTTCAGTTGCCATGCCAAGCCATCCTAGCTTAACTTGTATCACAGCTCCAGTTTCTCCTGTTGGCACCAGCTTGTAATAGAGTTACAGGATTAAAAACTTGTCATTCCTGAAAGCCTTCTTGGTAATAAGCAGAGTATGAGACACGGATTTGAGTCCTATTTGATTGTACTGTTATTCTCCCTTTTTTGATGGCCACATTAATGACAGGTTGGCAGGTACAATTCATATTTCCAGTGCTGGCTTTGCATGCTGCCCTCTGCCCTCTGCTTCCACCTGAATGATCCCCTGGCCACAATCCCTGGTGCTTGCACTCAGTGAGATAACAAACAGAAATGATGGAAAGCAAGGAGAAAAGAGAGGATAAAAGAGAGAGGGGAAAAGGAGAAAAATAGCTATCCACCGGTCAAATAAGCACAGCCAATATGCCAGTGGTGACTTCCTTCAGTAAAGACAGGTAAGAGCAGACAACTGTCTAATAGGACATAAACAGGGAACTAGAGACCAAAAAGGATGAAAGAACAGCCGAAATGGAAGGATAAATAGTGATGAAAGTCAGTCAAGACAGGTATAGCATTGTCGGTTTGGAGTGTCTTTGTGTTTCAAGTGCTGTTACCTGCTGAGTGCCTGCTGCCTCCCAGCTCCTCAGGAGTACCAGCAGGACCTGAGAAATCAGAAGATCCAGCTTTGTAAGGCCTCTGGTTTTTACTGGTACGCTTTTCCCAGTTTCCTGGAGATAGCTGCAAAGGTTACTGTCACTATCAATTACACACCCAGAAGGTTAGTCTCTGATTTGGGGTTAGAGGAAGAGCCAAAGGAAAAACAAGGGCTGAAGACGTTTAAAAATGCCTGATTATAGGTGCTTCAGGTTTTGGAGGGCAATTTGCAACAATTAGAAAGGGACCTGGTTAATTGTTGGCTGTTCAATACCCGCTGAAAATCAGGAAGCTCTATCATTTCCTTCCATCTGGGAAACTGAATCATAGCTGCAACTCTTATCCTGGGGCCACAAGGGCAGAAATGGATTCTCTGGTTTCTATTAAGATGCAAATTGAGATCTTTTCCACTTTAGAGAAGTGATGGTATCTCTTTGTAGAGTGAATTCATTGGTATCTAGTATGTCTGTTTCAATCTTTTTCTCCTTTCTTACAACATAGTTTTATAAGTCTTACAGGAATTTAATATCTCTGAGATCCCTATCCTTCTAAACAGGGATTCAGAAGTTTTGGGAGCAGACTGTCTGACTGACAGAGTCAGTCAGACACGGTGAGACTGAACAAGACATTTCCTCAGCAAACCAAGCTGCAAACACCGAAAGCTCGAAGGGAGCACTGCATTGAGATCTGAACTGCAGAGACCTTCAGTGGGTTTGACATTTGTGATTTACACCTAACGAAAATAGGGGCCTTGACTGAAGAAATTTTGCTTTCAGTCCTAAGTCTGGTGAAACTGCTGTGATCTTCAGTGAGGCCAAGATTTTGTCCCTTAATTCCCATAGAAAAGAAATTCCTATCACGGAGTACCTGGCCAAACCTGTATTAAATGCAATGTTACAAGAGGCTCTGCAACACAAACCACACAAACCAGCAGCTCTTCCCTTTCCCTCCACCCAAATAAGCCTCACCCAGCCATCCCTCTAGAGACAACACAAACCAAGGCTCTGTCATCCCACCCAGTGGAGATCCCATCCTCTTCCATCACCAGCACCTTTTCAGACAGAAAGGTGTTTTAATCTGAGCAGATTGTGTGATGAGGTTATGGTTATTTCTGTCTAATGGAAGAGGCAACCATCCATGGGAAAGGCACCTCCTGAAAGTAGCACCAGTTTCTGTGTTACCTTCAGGAGGCTACCGTACAAAGTACCCCAGTAATCTCAATTAAAGAATGTGTTTTAATGCAAAAAGCAATCCGATTCCTAGTAGCAACATTACAAGTCTTTTTAATGTCTTTGTTACACTCTGCTGTTGCTCCATATATTCCACAGGGCTTATGGAGCCATTAGGGTGTGTGACATGCATACAATAAGGTTGTCAAGCTACTCTTATTCCATGTATGTCAATTAGCTGCCGGGGTTAACTACAACAGAGAGAAGCGGCAAGGACAAACTGAGAGATCCAGCCAAAGGCAAACTTAGGACAACAGGAGAGAAGAGAGAGAGGAGTGGAGATTTAAGAGACACTTAGGAGATAGCTGGAGGAAATGAGAAAGGAAAGAGCTTGAGGAATACAGGCTGGGGCTGCCTGGGGAATGATGCTTCTGTGAGAGACATGTTGAAAGGCTAAACCAAATTAAAACCTGAAAGGAATGGTTGAGGCACTTGAGGCATGACCTGCAAGAGCCCAGCAGGTGGTTAGGGAAGGCTGGAGGCTATTTGCAGGGATGTGTGCATCTTAAAGATTGGTAATGCAGTGTTGTAAGACAGAGAAGGCCCAAGAGATTTTACCAGAGTCCCAAGGCAAAAGCTGAGATGGTGACCCTCTGGATTGCAGGATTCATCATGCTGTTAGGATCCTCTTCACCATATGAAAACCAGGAGCTTATTGCCATTTCATCTGCTACTTGAAGAGCTTGAACATAGCAAGGAAATCTTCTGAACTAAAGTAATACAAAGTTGAAAAAAAAATCTATAAATTTGGTTTAGCAAGCATAAATTTCATGGGAGAATTCCTGGATTGATCTTCATTGGAGATCAATCATTTGATAAAGTGAAGTGCCACACTTGATTTATGCATTGCAGCAAGAACCGGGTATTTGCTAGACTGGACCCAACCAGACACCAGTGGGATTCAGCAGCCTGGCTCTGAGTGTGTCTGCCTCCTGATGTTTTGCAGAGAGAGGCAAGAAACGCCCTAATAGATGATGATGGAATAAGTTGCAGACAGAAAGTTTCTTTTGGATAAATCCAGAGAGTCATTGATTGGCTTCTGCCCTGAGGCATTACAGTTTATATCCCTAATATCTTTTTATATTGCCTAATAAAACTGTTGGCTGTTGCCATTACATGGGTAATGGGCATTTATATAAAACTCTTTATGAGCTGTAGATGGAAATCATCCTCTTCACCACACACATGGAGCCACCTCTGGAGTAAAATGCAGTAGCTTTTTAATAGCCTGGCACTATTATTAAACCCAAGTTACACTGAAGAAGAAGGATAACTCTTCATCAGGAGGAGAAACTGCATGAGAAATTAAGAAAAACAGATTTTCCTTCCCCTAGAAGAGGTTAGACCAACACAAGGTCTTTCTGTGCTTCCTGGAAGTCGTTGGCTCCAGACAGTTTGGGTTTCTGTTGTATATTGCCTTTAGAAAGAGAGAGAACCATGGCATTTCAAGTGTACCATGGGTAAAGGAGTGATTTAGGAAACAGTTGCTTGACTCCCCACACCCAACTTCTGCAGTGCTGAGGAGCTCCTCTCCAAGGGTCATCTGCTGCGGTTTGAGAGGGACAGCAGATCCCAACATCCACTGAATTACTCAAAACATGTTTCTTCAGTGAGATCTGATGTAGAAAAAAATGCCTAACTGAACACATTTGCCTGTAGTCATTTATTATTTTGTGCTCTTCATCACTTGAAATCATTTTCTGTGTTTTTATTTTAATTCTGCTTCTGCAGATCACGAGAAATAATTCCTCTAGGAATGAAGAAAAGTCATTGTTGAAACTAGAAGTGATAACTGATTGCCATTTCCTTTCACAGAAGCATTGTTCAAACGACAGAATTAAATATAACTACAGAAGCTATGAAGTCCTTGGTCTTGTCAAGGGAAAGGACTGTCTGAAAGAGATGTAAATAGCTAAAACTTTAAAAAAAGGCAATTCAGGCAATATTTGCAAAGAGTCTACATAACATTTCAAGACTGTGAGAAGAGAACAATTTCTAGTTTGTTTGCTTTATGCGGTGTCTAACATTTGATGCAAAAACCTGTTTCAAAAAGAAATGGATTTTTTTTTCTCTCATTGCTTTTGTATACTTAATAGTACCCAGCACTCATGTAGAGATTTCTGTCTTCAAAAGATGAGAAATAGTTAAAAGCAAATTAAAAAATTAATCTCTATAATTTCCCAAGGATAAATATTCCCTTCATATGGCATTTGGGGAATCTGAGAACAGAGCTTTAAGTGGATTGCTGAGAGCTTCATGTACCTGAGCCTGCATTAGAACAGTGGAGTCCCTGTCTCATGGGTTTTCCTCCCAGAAAGGTGGAGGGGGGTTGTACCCATCCCATTAATTTCCCTCTCTTTCTTAAATACATGCCATATGTTATAACATAACATATCTTGACCATTTGAGTTAATTGGATATAAAACATTCACTTTTGCAGAGGTATTAGAGTTTCACCAAAGAGCTCTCACAGATATGGAGTAACATCAAAATTAACATGGACGCAATTTAGTCCTTCAGTTTAAATGCCTTCAGCAAGGGATTAAGATTTTTCCACCACCATGCAAGCACTTCCTTACTCCCGGTTTATCATTCTCCCGTTACTTATTGTGCTGGTTACCTCTTTAACGTAAAAGCGATTCTGGGAATCTTTCCTTTGGTTCCTGATAGTTTCACCATTCAATTCAAAAAAGAAAGTGCCAGTGGTTTTATCAATGCATTGCTTATACTCTTCTCTACATATTACCTATGATGTCCAGATGACTTAATGTTTATGGAGCTTCCTCCCCTCCAGGACAAAGACTGAAAAGAAATGCTGATATGAGAAGGATTATGGGATGGGGAAGGCAGCATTCATTAATACATCCCAATCAAGCCTCATGAGAAAGCCTTGCATATTGGTGCTGTGGATTAGGAATGAAATAGGATAAAACAAGCATTTTTCCTGCTGGTAGAGGTGATAGCACTGAAAAGGCTGAGGGCATTTTGGCTTGTAGGCGAAGAAGCTGCTCTCCTCTTGCAGTGCACCAGGTGAAAGGAAGTTTTCTACTGTCAGATTACAATCCATAGTGTAGGTGAGCAGCAAATGCAGCCATCAACTCATTTCAGCCGGAGAGGCAATCAGCGCAATCTTGGTGTGTTCACTCATGCACCTTTCAATGCCAGAACATGCATTTTTTTAAATTTTTGCAGGTGACATTTCATGCGACATGTTGATCCAATTTACCTGGACACTTTTTATTAACCCACTGCTAGGTCTTTTTTTTTAAGCAGTGTTGTTTTCATGGTGAATTTATGATGCGGGGAAAAGTTATATCTTCTTGGAGTCTCTTGGTGATGGGAAGAAGGGAAAATGAGCTAGCTGAAGTGAGCATCAGCCCTGGTTTTGGCTGGGATAGAGTTGATTTTCTTCCTAGTACCTGGCACAGTGCTGTGTTTTGGATTTAGTACTAGAAGAATGTTGATAACTCACTGATGGCTTAGTTGTTGCTGGGTAGTGCTTAGACTGGCCAAGGGCTTCTCAGCTCTCAGCTCTGCCAGGGGCACAAGAAGCTGGGAGGGGGCACAGCCAGGACAGCTGACCCCAAATGACCAAACGGGTATCCCAGACCATATGGTGTCACGCTCAGTATAAAAGCTGGGGGAAAAAGAAGGAAGTGGGGGACATTTGGAGTGATGGCGTTTGTCTTCTCAAGTCACCGTTACGCGTGATGGAGCCCTGCTTTCCTGGGGGTGGCTGAACCCCTGCCTGCCTATGGGAAGTGGTGAATGAACTCCTTGCTTTGCTTTGCTTGTGTGTGTGGCTTTTGCTTTCCCTGTGAAATTGTCTTTTTCTCGACCTACAAGTTTTCTCACTTTTACCCTTCTGATTCTCTCCCCCATCCCCTTGTGGTGGGAGTGAGCGAGTGGCTGGGTGGGGCTGAGTTGCCAGACAGGGTTAAACCAGGACAGCATCAGATGCCAGGGTGCCCTGGGCTGGAAGGTAAGAGCATGCCAGGTTCAGAGGGACTCAGAGTACATACTAAAGCCTGGTCTTGGAGAGATAACAAGAGTCTTTTGTTGTTTCTTTCTCCCATGAGCCCTTTAGATTAGACCAGTATGGGTGATCAGAGAGCGTAGACTGGGAGCACTGAGATGGCTAGTGTATCAGGGAGAACTAGAGACTGGATTGGGACACATAAAGGGGAAGGTGCAGTCAGGAGTACAGTCCCGCATGGCACAAAAAATGGGATGGAGGGATGTCATGGCAGTAAGAGAGTGGGAGAAGGAATGGATGCAGGAAGGCTTCAGCCCACCTCAAGGAGAAAGCAACCGTATAGGAGAGGAAACGAGGTTTAGTCAGTGCTTGGACAGGAGTGTCAGTGGGGAGGAGCCCCGTCACCTTACTGTTTGAACTGGAAGTCTTCTACACCTACGAGTATTTATTGAATTTTGGTGAGCTTAATTTTGAACTGAATTTGATCGCTCATGTCTCTGAGCTCAGAGCAGGGGCTTGTTAAATCAAGAGGGAGGGTGTTCTCACTTCCAGAAAGGGGCATTCACTTGGGGAGTGGCCAAAGCTGGTGGCTCAGTGATGAGGCAAACACACATTTCTGAACCTCACATTGTTTCAGCTGCACAGGGAGTGACAAAATCGGCTCTGTGATGTGGCTGTGGAATTTCTCTGTGGTTGGGAAGATACCCTTGATATCTTTGAAGGGGTAGTTTGGGGTCTGACCGCAGGAGAAGTGCGAGAAGTGGGGAAACAGATTTGGAGGGAGACCTTACATCTGAGCTAGGAGTGCTTGTACTGTCCTGTCTCATAAAATTCTGCCCATTAAAAAAAATAGTAATTGTGTATTGTGAGTTGTGAGTCCTCTTTCAATAAGAGTCCATGGTGGTGTTGTCCAGTGTTGAGGCTGGTAGACAGCCCTGCCTTATGGTTTATCCCGGGATATGATGCTGCATATTGCTAATGCTGTCGTCGGCTCTGGCCTGCGAGGCACTTGAGGAGTGCCAGTGCACAAAGCTGGGCTGCCTCCGAGGTACAGGGCAAGCTTGATTTTGTTCTGGGCTGCTACCAGGGGGACTTCTGGTCTTTCTTTTGCGCTATGCTTGTGAAGACTGTTGAAGCAAGAGTGTGGGGGTCTGTATATGGATAGTTCTTTTCCATTTCTCCCTCTCCAGGTGCTGTCCCAAGCTGCAAAGCATCTCTCACAAAGCCAGATGTACTTCTTTCGCAGTGGTGCTGACCCCGATGTGTGGTGCTGCATTTCCCCACGGCATCATCAGCCTTTGGTCTGGCACCGGTGTGGAGCACGTGGCATCCCTCCCTCAGCGCTGGCTGGTGAGGTCAGCTGGAGGAGTACTGCTCTGTCAGGCTGGGCTGTCTCCAGGCTATTAAACTTCTTATTTTCTTAACCTTATAAAGCTGGGAGGCTGCCACCAAGCTGGCTGTTGGCCTTTGGTCTGTGCTAACGTCTGATCCCTGGCTGGGAGAAGGTACTTGGCCTGGGACGAGTGATGTCACGGCCTGACAAGTTAGCAGTGTAGAGGATTGAGTTCCAGCACTTGGGAACATTCCTGGCGCTGTTTGTAAGCAGAAGTGTATATAAGTTTATAAGCATATGTGTAAGCATACTCTCTAACTACTGTTTCCCCACAAACCCTGTCATTTTTCAATGATCCTTCATTTATTCAATCCAGATAGAAGCTGGTTCCTTTGATTTACATTTTTTACACTTTTTCATGCTCCTGCATATTTTAAATCTGGAAAGAGTGTTTTTGATCTTCCAGTCTGATTGCCCACGTAACACTGCATTTCCCCATCAGTCGACAAAAGTGATAGTTAAATGGTTAAGGCGTTCCCTTTATAAGCAAACAACCTGTTCTTTTGGCGCTTTTTGGTGCACTTGGAAATGTTCACTGATAGATTTAAATTAGCAGGATACCACTTTGAATGCAAGTATACCAGCTTTTAGCCTGTTTTCGTTTTGAAACAGGGCTTCTGTGCTCATATTCTCTGTGCATCTATCTGTCACTCTCTTCCCCAGGGTTTTTTTGGCTTGTGCAATTTCAATCACATTTAGCAATGGTCCCAAGGAGATTATTTTTTGACAAGTTCTAATATAACAGAGGGTGGATTGATGAGAGAGATGCTGTTAATATCCCTGGGATAAGGGCCACAATATGAACTCAAGTGTTATTAAGGCATCAGAGAGTACAACTATGAGGTAGTCCCATAGGAGACCTGGCTTCCCCAGTTACACTGCCTGCGATAGGCGTACTGCATCTTTTGTCCATATTTACCAACCTGACCATAATATAGATCTCCTGGATTTTCTCCAGTCTTATTTTCAACTTCACTTCCCATGGGAGTTCTGGATGAGTGGGATTCCCGCTTTTCCCACTCCTATGCAAATCTGAAGATATTCCTGGATCTGATCCCGACAGGCCTTTTTCTCTGAAAAATGAGTATGATCTGAATATAGAACAAGCATCAACAGGCTAGGAAAGCTCAAAACTTTGTTTTTCATGCGAATGAGTAAGAATCTTTCAGCAATTTTCAGCTTGAGTGTCTATTTTGTTTATGGATCACAGCAGAGGGAAAAAAAAAAGAAGTTATAAAAGTATTTTTGGAGTTGAATTAGAAATGGAAAAGATGTTCCAGAAATCACCTCTGTATCACTCACGGTCTCTGGTGCTGGCACACTGTGCCTCTGGACTTGCTGCCGGTTTTTTGAACAAAAGCTGTAAACTGGAAAAATAAACCAGGTTGCAGCTCCAATTCTGTGATGTCTATGCACTGAACTGGATCCTAGCAAGATGGAACAGTCTTCTCCTGCAGCAAGTGGCAGAATATGAAGCAGCTGGTAGCAACAAAAAAAAAAAAAAGGCAGGAAAAAATAGCAAAAAAAGGGAGAAGAAATTAGAAAAACCTCATGCAAACACTAGTGAATCATTCCCACAGGCTTTCTGCTTGCCCAGTATGCTTCCTGAGTGCCAAGACCAAGGAAAATCACAGCACTTTATTAAGGTAAGCTGCTTTCCAAAGGCAAGCCTGGCATCTGCTCTATTTGAGGGAAGACGTTGTGCAGTCTTAACCCACCACAGAGATGCCCAGATGATGCCATGAGGTTTTTTTGGATGAACAGCACTGTCAGAGTGATAGCAGGGAGTTTACTGTCCCTCCCAGCCCCACTCTGATGACAAGGGACCCACTGTTAGATTAACCCTGCTGTGGTCACCCTGCTGTTAGATTGTCAGGAGAGCCCCAGCAGGCAGGAAAGCCTTGTCCTGTGGATCTGCTTTCTCACTGTGCAAGCATGCGGCAGACACTGTGCAAGTTCACCCAGATCACAGAATCACAGAATGGCAAGGGTTGGAAGGGACCTTGGAAGATCACCTAGTCCAACCCTCCTGCTAAAGCAGGGTCACCCAGAGCAGATTGCACAGGACATCATCCAGGTGGGCTTTGAATATCTCCAGAGAAGGAGACTCCATAAGCCCCCTGGGCAGCCTGTTCCAGTGCTCTGTCACCCTCAAAGTGAAGAAGTTCTTCCTCATATTCAACTGAAACCTCTTCTGCTTCAGTTTGTGCCCATTTCCCCTTGTCCTGTCACTGGGCACCACTGCGAAGAGTCTGACTCCATCCTCGTGACATCCACCCTTAAGATATTTGTACGTGTTGATGAGATCCCCTCCCAGTCTTCTCTTCTTCAGATTAAACAAGCCCAGCTCCCCCAGCCTTCCCTCACAGGGGAGATCCTCCAGTACAGATAATGCTTCACTTCAAGCTGTACCCACAAGGTTCATGGCTGCCACATGGATTGGCACTTGTGGGCCTTTGAGACCGATTTTGCCTGGTTTGGGGCTGAAAAGAAGATCAAGGATTTGTCTGATATCAGCAAATGGGGTGGGCTGCCCTGCATTGGCATTGCTCTGGGAGGTGTGGGAAAGGTTGCTGTAAATCAGCTGCATCCAGCAGAAGGAAAACTCTGGTTACAAACTGGATCTGGGAGCATACACTTGCTACAATGGGCAAATGTACAGGAGAACTGGGGCTGCACTCAGACGAGATCAGAAAAGAACCTAGGCTGATTTTTTTGGCTTTTTACCCTAATGGAAGTATCTTGAATGGGAAATGACAGAAGTTCATCACCTGGCCATTGCTGGGACCAGGATTGCTTGGGAAAAACTCACTCTCACAGGTGCTATCTCTGAGGGCACTCAACTGGTTGCAAGTGCCAAAAGCACAAATGATGGTGGCTTCAAAAGGCATCCGGTGGGTCAGCTCAGATGGGGACAGTTAACACTTGGTTAACTATGTGGGCAGGTTATATCACCACTCTTTGGAGTCAACCATATTTGTTAACTTGCTCCAGCTGCTTTGGTTAAGCATCGACTCCGAAAGATATTCCTCTTATGAAAGGCATCACGGCTGGCCAAAAAGGATGCGTCTGTGCTGTGTCTAAGAAAAGTTTATGCTGCTTGTATGCAATGGTGATTGCAGTAGAGTTCCAATATGACAAGATTCACCACACAAAATAAATCCTGAGAAAGTTAAGTTCAGATTTTGGGACATGCATTGTCAACAAACACTAGTCCAGACACCAGAAACAAGTCCTAATGAAGACTGCTGATACACTAAAGTACGTATAAAGTGAAAGAAATAGCTTTGCCTTTGATACCACTGCAGTTTGCTGGTAAATAGGTTCTCAGTTTCTGAAAATCGGTAGCTAATTATCCTGAAAAATCATGATTCTTTAAGAGTATAAATATCTTTAAACAGCAATTAAAAAATAATTACAACTCAAAAGCAATCAACGGGTTTCAGAAAAAGCGAGTCATCCTAGCTGGTAGACTAGGATGCAAATGGAGGAAAAATTTGTGTTTCAGATTTTGTGATAGTTTTTTTAACACCAATTTTGTCTAGTGCTATGTGTCTTTCTGTGTCTGCCTCTTGATCTCGTTTAAGTGACCTGCACCAGAGCTGAAAGGCTCCTGGTGTACCCCTGACCTTTGCAGCATGGCGGGAAGCACAGTCTGGTTTCTGGGATTCACGCTTGTATTTTGGGTTGCAGACACTCCAGTGGGTTTTATCTATGTCAGTGCTTTTGAGGAAAGTTGGTTTTTTGAAAAAGCATGTATTTTCTGCCTGTCAGATTTACTGAATTATTTTTTAAGAGCTAGACAGGCTTGAAATTAAAGCAACAAGCAACGTGTTAGCAGGATTAACTGCTTAATTATGAAATTGGTAGCAAGAAGAAACCCATGGAAGGCAGCTCTTGATTATACTTAAAGCCACAGTCCTCCTGAGCTGTTTTAGTGCCTCAGCTAGGCACTACACTAGGAAGTTGCAAGAGCATTGGATTGTACCCACCCCTGGTCTGGCTTGGTTCAGGAGGCCTGAAGCTCCATTTGCCTGCTTACGTTATTAAAGAAAGATTCTTCTTCACTTTTGCTACCTATCTTTCTCCTGACTTCTCCTGGTTGTTCTAAATAGAAATATAATATTAAAATTTATAGCAAATACAATTGTGATGACTCACATTTTTCTGCTGGGTCTCTAGGACTGCATTTCCCTGCTGTGTACTATTTTCTTGTAGCTGAATCAGAAAACACAGATACAGCAAGCTGGACCTCCTCTCTGCTCTCAGGATGTTTCCCCAGATTTACTTCTTGGTTATATTGCACAATTGCCTACATTTTTGCCATACCTTATAAACCCCACTACAGTTTCACGTTACAAAGGATCTGGCCTCAACTATTCCTCCCCACTTACACAGGGTATATTTTGCATCCCCAGGCTGTGATGTGCTGCATCTATTCCTGCTGACAGAGCTGTTGTGGGATTGCCCTGTCAACTGCTTCAGGAAACAGGGTTCCTTTGCTTGTGCAACACCTTGCATTGAGAGACCACGTTCCTACATGTTATAAAAGGTAACCCTTTTTTTCAGACTTTTGTTGTCGCTTTTTGCATTTCTGTGGTGTTCAGAGAATCAAGCGAGGAAAAGAGGGCCTAAGTTGAGCAACTTGTGTGTAGATACAGAGCTAATTTGAAGCACATGTAGGTACACAAAGTCTAAAAATGTCTCACATTCTCCTCAAAACTTGCATGCGATGTTTGATTTATTTTTGGGGTGGGATGACCAATACTCAAGATCAGTCTGACATGCCTCATAGAAAGGCCACATACATAAATAGTAAGGAGGATTCAAGTCCTGCAGACAACTGTGGTGAATTATGTCTTATTCTTGAAAAAGTCTTGAAAATGGCCACTGTCCTCTTTCTCAGAAGTTGTGGGTGAAACTGTTTGGAAATGGCACTTGAGATAGATACTTTCCAGCCCTATTTCCTACAATTTCTATTATCTCCTAAAAGTAATTTCCCAGTTTACCCTTGGCTTTTCTTTGACAAGATACATACTGTATTAATAATAGAGATGACAGATGAAGCATTTTGAGTAATTTTTCTAAGTTACCTCCTTTCTCTGATAAGCACTTTCTATCAGGTTTGGGGTCCTTCCGTTACAGAAATACCCTTCAAACAAGACAAAAAGAATTGATTCCAACTTTAACTACCATTGCCCTAAAAATATCTCTGAAGCCTGGGCTGCAGATATAGGATGCCCGCTTTGCTTTTGTGTCTGCTTCAGTTTAAGCTGTGAGGTTCATCGCTATGGGCCAAGCTTGGCCCTAACCTCTGTTTGTCTGTCTGTCTGTCTGTAAGAGCCACTGGGTAGACTGGGAAAGCTGTTGAGTACTGTAAGGCTGAAGGCTAAATTGATTCAGCAACATGCAATGAAAATGTCCATTAACGGGTTAGGTAGCTTGGATCGAGGCAGTTCTGACAGCATGCAAAGAAAGACCGAGTTTTTCAAAATGACTGGGAAAAGACATGGACTTGAATGTGGCGGTGAAAATAATGACATCTGGGCAGCAGGGCCAGAAAGCAGCATGAAGACCTGAGAAGAATAAGGCAGTGGGTCAGAATAGGCTGATAAAGACTGGAGGCAGCAGAAAAAGGTCCAGTGATAGAGCTGCAGGGATGAAAGATGCCTACATTGACATGAAGCCCAGCTGGCAGATTTTATCATTTCAGTTTTTTGAGAAAAGCTTCAACCAGGATGACTGACTTTATGTTTGCCATATGGCTGCAACTGTGATGACCCTACAGGACATGCTCTAAAGCCAAGTTTACCACCTAGACCTGTGTCATTCCTTGCATTGGAGAAACTTCACTGAGGTACAACGTCAGTGTCTAAAGTCAGAGAAGTCCCCAGACTTGTCCCTCAGCCTTGGGCTCATGGCAGCAGAGGGGCTTAAATATTGGAGCATCTGATGCATGAAGGAGTCCCTGTAGTGAGGGTACTTCGTGCTTCTGCAGCAGATATGGCATCTCAGTTAATACGCCTTGCTGAATGTGTGCTCCGGAATGGTCTCAAGGCCAGTGAAGCTGGCAAAAAAATATTTTATATTTTGTGCTGCTGTCTTTTACATTGAAAAGGCTGTATGACTTGCGTGACAAAATACCACACGGAAGGTGAATTCCTATAGACCTTCTATGCATACCCACATGCACATACACGAAAGTAAAAAAGAACTGGATACTTTTCAACACAACATTGGCCCCTAGTAAGGCCACCGTTATGAGCAGCTGAATGCCGAAAGCTGAAGGCAAGGTGGGACCACTAAATCATCGATCTTCCTGCACGTAGCAGGATATTGCATTTCATTCAGTGACCCTGCACAGAGCCCAAAACTTGTGTTTGAGGCACAGATTCCAGAAAGGCGTAGAGTCCTGCTCTGAAGGCACTGAATGATGGGGAGTTTATCACTTCCTTTGGTAGCTTGTTCAGGAGGTTAAGCACTCTCAGTGTGTTAAAAATGTGTGCCTTACTGTATTTTCATTTTGTGTTTTTATTTTTTAGCTTCCATGGGTTCATATTTTGTTTATTTCTGCTAGGATGAAGGGGATTTTATAGCTCATGCACTTGTGGAGCAGTGCAGCTTTTAAGTCATTTCTCAATTATTCTTTTTGATTAGCAGAGTGAACTTTGTCATTCTTTTGCCACTAGACATTTTCTCCGTCTCTCAGATAATTTTATGTGGCCTTTCTAATTCACAACACAATTTTGATATCTGAGGACCAGACCAGAATCCAGGATGGCAGATGCTGCCTTGATAATGCAATGCATATAAAGAAAAAAAGAATCACCTCCTTACTGCTCGTGTGCTTGGATATACAAAGACTGTTAGGTGTTTTTATCAAGCATTGCTCCAGAGAACAAACCGTGGCCCAGAGCACAGGGTATAGAGTAGCTTATGTTTACACATCTCAGGATGATGCCCTCTAGGGAGAAGCCACATCCCCTTGGCATAGTGCTTGGTCAGGGTCTCCTCTAGTCCACACACTTTTTTTCCTTATGCTTCTAACTATGCTGCAAGGAAATGGAATTTAAAGAAAAGGAAAAAAAAAAAAAAGGCTTAATGCCTTCATTTTAATGAGGAAGGAAATATTTAAAAAACTATGGGGTGAGCAAACTTGATTTAAAGCCAAAGTGGATCATCTGCAGCTGATCATGAGTAACTTTAAAGATAGATTTAAAGAGTATCAAACTGAGCTCCAAGAAAAGCCAGAGTGATAAAAAACCCCTGTATTTTCCTTCAAGTTTTAATTTGTTTAAATTAAAAGCACAGTATCCCAGCAGTCTTTATATAGATTTTGTTCCCACCAGTTCAGCTTCATCCTGCCTCTAGGCAACCCATCACAAGTATTAATCTTTTCAGCCGCTGCCTTCTCTGAGCATTATAAGTTAATTTTTCTCTAAGCTTCTGCCAGTGTTATATCATACCCTAATAGCTGGTAATGCAAAGGAGCAGGATGCCATTCCTATTTCTGCTTTCTGGGAAGAGAAGCAGCCCCGCTTACCTGTTCTTTTGCTGTATTAGGAAGGCCAATGCATCTGACAGTGGTAGGGGCTGGGGATATTTAATGGAAAGCCTTACAAGTAAAGGAACAAATGAATATATCTTAATAAAAAATGAGTTTAAGAATATAATGAGTGGAGAGTACTTACTCTTTGTCTAACCTCTTGAATTTGCTACATCTTTGTGCCATCTGGTGGACCCTCTCCCCATGTAGCAGAAAGGAGCGCAAGGCTGATGAGGAGTGACTGAGGGAACTGGGGTTGTTCAGCCTGGAGAAGAGGAGGCTGAGGGGAGACCTTATCGCCCTCTACAACTGCCTGACAGGAGGGGGTAGTGAGGTGGGGGTCGATCTCTTCTCCCAAGTAACGGGTGATAGGACAAGAGGAAATGGCCTCAAGTTGTGCCAGGGGAGGTTTAGATTGGACATTAGGAAAAAATTTTTCACTGAAAGGATTGTCAAGCATTGGAACAGGCTGCCCAGGGGAGTGGTGGAGTCCCCGTCTCTGGAGGTATTTAAAAGACAGGCAGACCTGGTGCTTAGGGACATGGTTTAGTGGTGGAATGGCAGGGTTAGGTTAACGGTTGGACTTGATGGTCTTTTCCAACCTAAATAATTCTATGATTCTATGAGACTGGCCTCATCAAGACTGAGAAGGTATACCAGGGCCACCTTCCAGGGGCCTGGTAGAAAACACTGACCACATAACTGTACAACAAATGGACCCTGTCCATACTTCGGACCCTGGAAGGACTATAGCTGCTGACGAGCAGCTTTGGGCCCAAGTGATTGGTGCTGCTTAGCTGTGCATCAGCTCTTCTGGATGAATTATGGTACTAATGTATCTGAGCTGCTTCTGCTTCTGGAAAGGGCTCAGATGATATTTCTGCCTGTCTCAGCACTATCCCATGGCAAAACATTGGAGCAGACGGGTGAGTCTGGTTCATCAGCAGCTTATATACTGGAAAGCCAAACAGGCTGCTCCTTTGCAAGGTCTCCTGGGCATTGCTGAAGGATGACGCAAAAGGGAAAGGCACTCAGCACAAACTGCGGAGGGATTCATATGCTTTCTGCTACGCTCTGATGGGCTGTGAAACAGTTAACAATGTTAGCATACAAACATCTGAGTTAGCATCTTTGCTGTGAGGAGTGCAGCAGTTTATATTTCTTGGAGCAATTGTTTCAGGCTTCTCTGCTGCTCCAAGCCCACATCGCTGCTCTAGTGAAGCTCAGCTTGGGTTTTCTTCACAGCTGTGACAGCCAGAGATGTCTAAAAATACAGAGAGCCGAGATGCCTCGGAGCAGTTGTTACTTCTGTCCCCACTTCCTCCCCACCAATTCCTTCTGCTTGCCTGGGAGAAAAGTTGGCCTGGGTGGGTGGGTGGGTGGTGGTGGTGGGGGGTGATAGGGAAGGGGTTAATTTCTTTCCCTTTTTTTTTAAGGTTACTTTTAGATTAAGGCACAACATGAGGTAAATCAATGTACTGATACATGCACCATTTATAAATAAATGGTAAGCATGACACACAAACAGTTTTGGAGATTTAATCCATTTTTCTAAAGACCTAAAAAATCCTTGACTTAATATGTTGTGTTGGTATGTAGCATAATATATAGCAACACAGCAATAAATCTGAAACTTGATGTTAAATTTTATAGGTCAGATATATTTTAAACTTAGGAGGGAAAAGAGATACCTTTTTCTGAGAAAGCCTTGTTTTCAGAGATGTAACATATTCTTAGTCATGGCAAGATTTTTCTTCTGATTGTACACACACCTTTGTTTTGTTTTGTTTTTAATTATTTTTTCCCTGGGAGCCATATTGCCATAAGCTACGAGCTTTGATTTGCTGTTTGAGAATGGCATATGGTTCCTCCCTTCAAGGAAATTCATAACCATATCACTTGATCTATCATGTTTAGTAGGAATTCAAGAAATAAAAGAGATGCCAAGATGCTGGTTGGTAACAGAGGATCTGTTGCTGGGTCATTTCTGTCAGTTTATTATCAGCATTGTGCTGTAAATATTTCCCAAGGTAAAAACAGATGAAGAGCAATAGAAGGACCAAGTAAGCGAAAGGGACTGCCCAGCCAGTTAGAGGGAGGATGGGTAAAGTGAATTCCCACAGGGCTTAGTCCAAGCACTCTCAAGTTCATGCTCTGTCATGATTCCTTAATGTTAATATTCTTACTGCTTTTGTGGCAATTGCTGCTTTATACATTACTGAGCCATAAAAAGAGACATACTTAAAAAAATGTCCACTGCCAAGCAAAAAAATGGACACTTGTTTGCGTTTAATAATCACTAAAACTTGAAATTCTAAATTGGATTAATTGTGTCTATTATAAATTGATGGGGGAATAGCTATGCATTAACCCTGAATTCTGATTACCTGAGAGGTTCCACTTGTAGTATAATTAAGAGCAACTTCATAATAGTGGTGGGTGTATGATTGAGTAATACATGCATCCCCTGCTGATGAAATTCAGGGCAAAGTGTTCATGAAGAAGTAGAGCTTTTTTTTTTTTCTTGTTCCTGCACTTAAAATGCTGAAGGATTATTGCAATTATAGCCCATGTTTATGCCATTAGCAGAGACATGCCAAAGTCCTTGATGCAAACACCTTCAAACTTAAGAGGGGTTGGCAAAAGAATCCCAGTTTTGTGGCTCAGCCCTTGTTCTGCATAGCATTGTGTTCCCGGGTGCCTGCGGTGGCTGGTTTAATTAGGAACATAGATCAGAGCTTGAAAGAGGCACGCTTTCCACTAATACAAGGGACGCCACTTTGTTGACAGCTCATTGCTTAATACATATGCCCACTAGATGGCTGTAATTGGTGTGGTCATTGCTTAATTATAAAATATTTTGCATGTTCCTGTCTTTGAAGCCTTGTTTACTCATGCCCTTTGATGGCTTCCTGTGCTTTCTCAATATATAAATGTACCTTCTCAATGTATAACCCCCCATCAACTTGCATCTGTTTACCAGATTGATGCTGAATATTCATAGGCTCCAAGCCCCTTGGGTGTTCCAGTCTGACCTCTCGTACAGCATGAAGTTTCCCTGCACCATACCCACAGGCAGATGTGATTTAAGCCTTCCATCCCTCCGATAAAGGAGGCAGCCCAGCCACATGTGTACTTCACTTTAAGTGGCCCAATAGTCATTCCTTGGTCAAGTTGCTTCTGTTTGAGATGTCAAGCTGAGATGAATGGGTTCAGGGGTAAGGGCCTGAAGTGATGGGAGATGGGAAAACTGAACCATGAGAAGGGGACAGAGCTGCTTGGTGGCACGCGGAGGCTGTGCCAGGGGTGCAGGACTGTCCATTCCTCAGTCATGCTCTAAGCAGTGGTTCAGGCTCTTCCTTTTCTGCTGTTCTGTCTGTAGATGTTTAATTTTCAAATGATGCATTTGTCATCCTTGTCACCACAAAGGCCCAGCCATTCAGCTAATCTCTTCATTCACCATATATCATTATGGTGAAGAGTTTATCATTAGTACAAAGACACATCTAATAATTTTTTACTGAAATCAGAGCCAGGGGAGGTGGGGTAATGCTTAGCAGTTTTGAAGCCCCACTCATGAGTTACAGGTAGAGTGGCACGGAGAAGTTACCTTCATGTTGCTGCTTTGATTTCCAGTCTCAGTGTCAGAATCCATCCTTAGCAGCAATGCTGCAGGTTTTATGCTGGTTTAGTAATTCCCAAACTGTAGCATGGTGACCCAAGGGAAATGGTCCACTGACAACTTAACAATGATTCTGAGCAGCATTTAACACAACTCCTTTGGCTCAAAGCTGAATATAACAGCATATGATCACCTGCAAGGGTTTTGGAACTCTGTTGGCCCAGAGAGTTTGAGAACCATGAGTGTTTATAAATGTATATTTACACTTGTCATGCATATACAACAAATGATCACAGAAGCCCACTTAGGTATTTGTGAATTCAGTGGGAAGAACATGTTCCTCTAAAGCCAGAACATTGTTGGTCAGTTGGTGCACAGTCTTCTGAAGTGCTGGTGACCTTAACTTTCTGTGAGCTTCTTGGCATTTGGTGGCACTGTGGTCTTGTCTGCACAGTCGTGCAGGGGGGTTGTGGAGTCTCCTTCTCTGGAGATATTCAAAGCCCGCCTGGACAAAGTCCTGTGTAACATGCTCTAGGAGAACCTGCTTTAGCAGGGGGGTTGGACCGCATGATCTCCCAAGGTCCCTTCCAACCCTTGC
>BOSO01015751.1:0-25992 GCA_018403395.1 Gorsachius goisagi | reverse complement strand
CAGCACCGAGTACAGGGGCATGATCACTTCCCTGCTCCTGCTGGTCACACTATTCCTGATACAAGCCAGGATGCCATTGGCCTTCTTGGCCACCTGGGCACACTGCTGGCTCATATTCAGCCAGCTGTCAACCAGTACCCCCAGGTCCTTTTCCACCTGGCAGCTTTCCAGCCACTCTTCCCCAAGCCTGTAGCATTGTATGGGGTTGTTGTGACCCAAGTGCAGGACCCGACACTTGGCCTTGTGGTTCATACAGTTGGCCTTGGCCCATCAATCCAGCCTGTCCAGGTCCCTCTGCAGAACCCTCCTCCCCTCAAGCAGATCAACACTCCCACCCAGTTTGGTGTCGTCTGCAAATTTACTGAGGGCACACTCAATCCCCTCGTCCAGGTCATTGATAAAGATATTAAACAAGACCAGCCCTAGAACTGAGCCCTGGGGGACACCGCTTGTGACCGGCCACCAACTGGATTTAGCTCCATTCACCACGACTCTCTGGGCTCGGCCATCCAGCCAGTTTTTAACCCAGCAAAGAGTACACCCATCTAGGCCATGAACTGCTAGCTTCCCTGGCAACAGATGATAGGACGAGGGGGAATGGTTTGAAGCTGCGCCAGGGCAGGTTTAGGCTTGACATTAGGAAAAACTTCTTCACCAAAAGGGTTGTCAGGCTCTGGAATGGGCTGCCCAGGGAGGTGGTAGAGTCCTCATCACTGGAGGTATTTAAAAGAAGGATAGATGAGGTGCTTAGGGACATGGTTTAGTGGTGGGATGGCAGGGTTAGGTTAAAGGTTGGACTCAATGATCTTAAAGGTCTTTTCCAACCAAAATGATTCTATGATTCTATATATTGCCAGGTGGAGGCTGAATTTCCTAATAAAATAGAGTAAACAGACTGATAGCTCTGCCCCAAGGCAACAAAAATTTCTACAGTCTCTGGGAAGTGAGCAACCTGCTCCTACATCTAGCAAAGTGTGAAAGCCATTCTAGGTCTTCAGACCAAAACCCACCAGAGTAAAAAAAATGGAATAATGTATTGTAAAAACAATGGCAGCAATCCTTTAAAAATATATAAACAGTTCATATTTTTAAAACAGAAAAAAAAGTATTTTTCCAGTTTTCTGAATTATATTACAAAATGTTGGCTTTATGTTTTATCTTGCCCCATTTGGTATGTGCAGAAGTCATTGCAGGTTTGATTTTCACAGTTTTGCTGCAAGCACCTTTCAGATTCCAAACTAGTGTCTAAAAGACTTTCTGGAAAGAAAAGGGCCCTGGCTTCTAATGTGTCTCTGGATACATTTCACATGTATTGTGAAATCAGGTCTTTGGTTGCATTATTTTAGAAAAGAAAGAATTCTGAGGTTTTTTTCACAGAAGTCTCCCCACCATTCATTTTACCAGTCATCCTATTGATGTCTCAGAGAAAATGGCTATAGCTTTATGCATAAGCTAAAAGTAAAATATACACTAACACACACTCTGAAAGGAAGCTAACGCAGTTCAGTAGTATCAGAAGGAAAGTCCCTTTTTTAATGTGACTGCGTATATGGAACACAGAAGGGAACTTACTCAAGCCTAGCTACCTGATTTTCAGAACTTACTGAGGACTTCAGAATATCTTGAAAAGAGATATAGAAATCACTGAATGCAATAGGCACTTGGCATCAGTCTCCTGTCTGGTGTGGCCATCCTTACCAAGGATAACCAAGTAGTTATCTAGGCTGACTAATATTAGACAAAACATTTTTTTCTTATTCTGGCATGAGCAGGTTAAATGAACTTGCTGAACTGACAGAAAATCCAGTCAGTCTGGGTTAGCTCAGTTACCAAGTTTTAGAAGCATGAAAAGTAAATGTTGGAGAACAAACAGTCACAGATGCTAAGAGGCCTTAAATCTGTTAACCACTGATTTATTTCTAGGAAAACTCCCAACCGGTGTCTTAGCCTTTCTTCTGAAACAACAATTAAAAACACAATTGTGGATATTAATTAAAATAAATCACCTTGCCTGAAATAGCTTCTCTAAACATGCTGCCTCTCTGAGCAAGGAACAGGCAGTGATGCATCTGTGCTTTCTCTTAACTTGGGGCTTGCTCTCTCCTGAAGCAGAGGGATATTACAGAGAGGAAAAAAAAAGCTCACCTGGGAAACACAGTAATGCAAAATTACCTTAATTTCCCCTCTGCTGTGTTCCTGGGACAGCCTTCAAAACGGGGCATGGTTGGAGAGGATAAGAGGTTCAGGGCTATGTCGGGAGTCTTTGTAAAAAATTGAATCTGCTCATAAACCCTCAGAGTGCTCAGGAGCAGCAGAAGCTCAAACGATGCTTGACTTCACCAAGTGTGACACCCTGAAGGGTACCACATGCCAACCTGGCACAAGGAGATAAAATTCAAGGCTGGCACATATACCAAACAACGAAAGTTCCTCATTAGGCAAAGTGTGGGTCTTCCACATACTACATCTGACTCATTCCTGGAAATGACCTCAAAGAAGAGTTCAGATGGGAGGATTCTTTCAGCTAGTGTGTTACTCAGCAGACTGACTGTGAGATGCATATTTGCCTGCTGTTTTGTAGCCAAGCCCGGAAGAGTCAGGGAACAGTCAGATGTAAGGCAGAAAAAGCTTCTGTAAGAAGGGAGAAACCAGAATTAGCTAAAGAAAACAATGTGAAAAATAGGGGAAAAATCATAAATCAAGAAAACCAGATCAGGTTTTCACCCAGTCTCCATCTCCAAGGAGGTGGAGGAAAAACAAAAGATATGAAAAAAGTACACAGTAATATAAGAAAAAGAATCACATCCAATTTATTTCTGAATTAAACTATTCTAAAATTTATTTTGTCAGCACATTGCATTGTAGGCTTACATGCAATCATCAAATAGTAATCCTTTATATTAATCCCATTAGCTAATTATCATATTATAACAGTACTGGTCACAGTCTAAACACAGGCTTTTGATTTCCTTCCACTGTTAAGTTCCCTTTGCCATGCAGGAACAAGTGTCTTTTCTACAAAAAATTCATTTGAATTCAGGGAAAGATTCACATTCAAGCAGTTTAGTAACTTTCTAATCTATATTGTCCATCTAAGACAGTATTTTTTCCACACCTGCAATGGTTTTCTGTAGCTTCTTGGTTGCATTCTGGACTTCAAACATTGCTATGAGTACAGGTCACCTACCAAAAAGAATCTGAAAGGCTCAAGCCATGAGCTGAGGTCAGTGCAAACACTTCTTTGGAATTCCCTAAATTTTGGATTCAACCCTAATGAATGATCTGATCTGCCAAAAGAGCATACTGAACATGACAAATTAGGTTAGAAAAATCTGAGAAAATAGGCTTAAGTTTCCTTGTTTAACTAGTTCTGTATTAGCCAGCAGTTCTTACAAATGGATCACATGCAAGTCTTTAAAAATGTTGATTTCTTCTTCATGTTACATATGAAGACTTTAATAATGGAAATTTAATAAATTAATTACTCCAATTAAAGCAAATATATTTTGCTATAAAGAATGAAAAAAACCTAGGCAAATATTCTTTTACCTGCTTCCTTGGTGTTAATTTCTGCTTGCATATCCACTCCAACAGTTTTCTTATGTTTATCACGTCTTATTTAAGTTATAATTATCTTCAAGAAAAGGAATGTTTGTCTATTTTTATGAAATCTGATATAAGTTCATAGTAATCTTCAAAAACATCTATTACTTTCTGCCATTGGTACTAAAAATGTGACTTTTTATTTTGTTTAGCACAACAGTGGAGAGTGCAGGTTAAAACAGATGGAGATTCCCCAGAGCCACAGGAGTGTAAAAGGACCCTTGTGATTTATGGCTCAAAGGGCAGAAGCGATGAGATTCTGCTTTCTCCACAAACCCCAGGATATGTGTGCTTTCTACCCAGAGCAACAGATGAATTCATTGTAAGTCATAAATATACAGTACTACACAGAGCTTATCATGAGATCCCTCTCTAGCCAAAAGATAGATGGATAGAGAGATATCTATATAGAATGTTAGTTTGGCTAGTACAAATGATGTACTTATTTACAAAGATGGAATGACATAACTTTAGATCTTGGGTCATCTTCTGCTGGTAGTCCTGTTCTACTACAGATAGCTGCAGTGTTCTCTGAAATTTCAGTGCCTTCAAGTGTATTTATCATGAAGAAAAATGGTTCCTTTTGTGGAATTTATTCCATTCATCAGCTCATCTTGCATTTTCTCTAATTCCCTAAAGATTGCTGAGTTGCAGTTTATACAAAAGGCAATATACAATTATTTGAAAATGCAGAAGATGAAGGATTGGACAGTATTCCCAGAAGACATAAGTGGGCTTTTCTTACCTTTATTTTGGTCTCTGTAAAGCAGTCTCCACTCTCCTCCAAAATAGTTCTGTCTCTCAGGCCAGCAGGCAGAGGATTTTTCTAGATAATCATAAATCACAGGAGAATGCATTCATGCATATCAAAGTGTGATGAACCCTGAAGCAATAGCATATACATGGCCAGTATTAAAATCAAACCTTACACAGTCCTGACTACCTGTACAGCTGATATGTAACCTGCTGCTTTGAGTGGATTTTTCTGAGGCATCTTTTTAGTGTCCAGATTCTGTCCTGGCTTTCTAGGCTAAGTCACTGCAAATTCTGTTGATTGGCATGAAGCGCAGCTTCAAGCCAGCAAGATGAGAGAAATAGCTTGCAATTCAAGGCAGTTTTATAAAACTCAGAAATACTTTCAATGGCTGCAATAAACATTCTGAAATCAATGGCAAAACTACATTTAGAAAATGTTGTCAAAGCTTCATCGTAATGACATTATCCAGGCTGAATTTTTAATTTAAGTAACAAGCTAAAGCAATTTAGGAACTTTACGGGAGTAAATGAAAAGATAAATGGCACTTGTTAAAGAAAAGAAAGCCACTGCTTATCAGAAAACAATCAGGAAACACAATAAGCAACAAAAGGAGATTCCTAAGCCATTGACACAAACTGGAAAGGTCAATAGGGGCAGAATCTATGTATGGAGCAACCACACCAGCTGGCTGAATTTTGGCAAGCATCATTCCATAAAGCAGACCTATGCCACATCTGACTTATTGGTAATTTCCCAAATGGCATGTATTCCTTCTTAAGATTGCCTAATTTCAATGACTAAGTGTGGCGCTAGGAGAAATTAGTATTGTTATATGTCAGTCATGGTTGTCCCTCATAGTCTACAGTCCTAGTACCGTATCCATCATACCGGGTTTCCACCCCAATGGCTTTCTAAATGCTTGTTCATACTTTGGATTGGCTTTGGGTTAGTGCCTATATTTTCCCCTTAGCTATTTGTGTCCTTGTTTTTGTTGCTTTGTATGAAGAAGTTAATACTCTTTGAACATCGTTTACTGTGCATGAAATTTTGTCTTTTTGCCACATTGCTTAGAGTGTTTTACAGTTTTTTGTGGCATTCTAAGGAAATCAAAATAGAAGGTCTGGTATAAAGGAGCATTTGGGGATTCACAGATATCTCCATAAATACCTTCATATCTTCTCTAGGTGGTTAAGTTAATAAACTCAGTTTCTTTTTACTCTCCCTTTCTTCATTCTTACTAAGGCTATTCAGAAGAATGCAGAAGCTTTGCTCATGTTCTCCCACGGTAGCAGCAGGCTGGAGGCATGAGCATGGTATCACAAGGAGGACAAGCTGTGAATTCAGATTTCCAACAAGCAGGAGAAAATGAACTTTTAACGCCCCCCCCAAGATTCTGGTCCTAGACAAATGTCCTTAGTGATATAATGCAGTAAAAAGAACCACAGGTTATGTGCTATAAGCAGCTCATGTTGTTATGAAACAATAAGCTTAATTTTGATCTCAGAGACACATTTATTGCACACTGAGGACAGGAAGGCATGTAAATTCCTGATTTTCCAGGTGCTCTCACACAAATATATGCACAGATGTGTATCATATTCAGAATGATAATTCGATCCAAAATATTTCTAACCAACTCTGATGAAAACAGGTGTAGTTTAATTGCACATAGCAAGCGTAAAGAATAAATTGTTAAAAGAGATAAAATAGCAGCATGCTGTCAGGTACAGTTGGGGTTCAGTGGTCTCAGGCATCTGTAGTACAGTTGGTGAGCTGCTGAAATAAGAATAAATTTCCTTAGAAGACCTTAGTTCTAATAAATAAATTGAGAAATAGGTGAATGTGTCAATGTTATTGAACCTACTGGGAGTTCTAGCATTGAAGATAGCATGGCAAGAAACCATGCCATCTCCAATGAATGTACACTTTGAAAAATAACTGGGAAAATTAAAGTAAACTGACAGTGCAGTAGTAGAATTTTTTTCCTTGATATCCCAGTGATGATGGGAATCAATTGTTGATCTCACATGGAATGAATAAATTTGTAAAGTATATATATTTTTCTCCCTGTTGTCAGTGTATCTTGGCTACCTACAGAGTAAGCTTGTCAGAGCATGCCTTTGGAGAGTCCTAGAGTATCATGAACATTCTGTTATCCAGAGAATCATAGAACGCAAAGACACATCAACTGACAGATCATGGGATTGGGATCCCTAAAACTACTCTCCAAAGCACTAGCACAGGTAGTACAAAATGATCAACAAAGCTCTGCAAGTAGGACTGTTTGTAAATACACAACAAATATGGAATGTATTTTGTGTTAAGGACTATGAGGGTGACAGAGAATTTTAAATCACATAATGCATACTGTTTTCCACAGTATGAGATGATGCTCCAAACCACAAGTAGCAGGATTTCTAGAGTCCCTGACAGAAAGCTGTTCAGCTGAATTTCAGGATGCTTTGACCACATCCTTTTAACTAGAATAATTTCTGCGCCTTTTTTAAAAAAAAGTAAACAGGGAAGAGATAAAGAATTTAATTTAAATGTGCAGCCAAACAGTACATTTTACAAAGCTTTAATTACACTAGGCATGATGTCTTTGGAGAAACTCTGTGAGTCAAAAAGGAAAAGATTTAAAATATTATGAAACTCTCTAATCTTCTTCATCAGTTACCTGTCTCTGAGACCTTCAAACCCCCAGTGGCTTTGCCAGAGAATCCTCTTGATTATAAGAGCTACGCTCCTTCAACAGTGTAATGAAAAAACCATCGTGTCGTTTAGTATATGACATCCAGCTCAGCCCACATTTCAAGTACAGAATATTATATAAAACTGTTCAGAAGAAATAAATGTGGAAAAATTAATTAGGAAATTATAATAATGAATAAAAAAAACAAGGTGAAGTGTCAACTTGCAAACATTCTGCAAACTTAAAACCAGGATATTCAATGGACATATATTTTGTGATGGATTATTTGTCTGTCTCTGCTTTGAAGGTCATGTTGAATCAATTGATAGATGTCGATGGAAGGAAAAACAATTATGGGATCAAAGATAGGATATCATATTCCAAAGGAAACTGATTGCATTAAACTGCTCAGAAAAGGATTACAAGAATGATGTAATAACAATGATCCGTTAAAATGATGGAGCTGAACAGAAAGGCTAATAATGGCCAGGACTGGGGGGAAAAAAACCAAACCCATGAAAAGCAGGGAAATATCTAATACACTCAATTGGAAATAGTTGGTGGTGTTTAATTCCACAGTTCATAGACAGTATGATTACTGGTGCTTGCTTGTTCAAAGGCAGTCATGGAGCTAATTGAAATTGTGATTCCAGGAACAAAAGGGAAAATAGAAGTTTTTAAATAGTCTGTCCTGGATTCTGAAATAATTTTAATATATATCTAATCGGTGCATTTCCTTCAAAGATTACGACACATGTCTTTATGAAAATTTAGAATCCCAGAGAATTGCAAATTTAGGTAGCAGAAGACAATGTAAAATGGGAGGTACAGCTTGCCCTGTCATAAAAATAACCAAGTTATGTAATGTTGCAACTCCATACCAGAGAGCTTTATGGAATATGTTGTGCATGGAATTTAGAATGGCTGTGTGATACAGTCATGAGGTCCATCTCTATGAGAAAGAAAATCTGCAGGCAGTAATTTTACAAGTCAGTAGTCTGGTTCTGAAAGAGAAGAAGTGATGATTTTGTTGCCTGTGAAGAAACCATAGTTTAGATGGGTGAAGAAACTGTGCACTCTCCTCTCAATGAACCCAGATAATTCCCGCTAAGTTTAATAAGAGATGAATGAATATTTTAGGAGAATTGACCGCAGGCCACCATAGCTAATGATATCCTTTGCAGCATGCACAGCATGATTGAAAAAGTCTTGACATGAAATTCTGCCCAAGTATTTCCCTTTCCATGGAGCAGCAGTGGAGAGACAAAGTCAGGAATCTGTGAGGATGTGATAGATCCAAGAGGCATAAACTCCTTCACATGTGCATCGTAGTCTGGGACAGACAAATTCTGTATGCACGATGGCTTACAGACAGGCGGGGCAGGCTAGGCTTAGAGAGAGGACAAGTCTGGTGCCCCCTTCTTCAGTGTAAAGCTCCTGCTGTGTGGCTGTTGTGGGTACTGTGGAGTTACAGTTCAGGAGCTGGGAGATGCCCTGCAGCCTTGGGGCTGTTATATAGAGAGTGGGAAGGATTTCTTCCCTAGTTCTTAAAGAACAATGTCTTGAATCTTGAAATTTTGTAGGAGTGGCATGACAACCACTTACAGCACTTAAGAAATTCAGATTGGAAGGGATCTTTTAAGTCACCAAGTGTAATTCCTTCCTACCATAGGCCTCTTTTCATAAGTTCTACATCATGAACAGTTCAAGCTCCTGTAAAATGATTTTGGCAGGTTGCTTTATTTTCAATTAACTGTTCCTTTTCATACTCTGATGTTTTGCTATTTCTTATCTACATAACATTTATTAATGAGGGTGGCCAACTCTCTCCCAAGATGACAAAACCACACATTTTGTATGATTCCTTCCAAAAAGAATAAGAATAAGAATAAGAATAAGAATAAGAATAAGAATAAGAATAAGAATAAGAATAAGGTAGCTGCTACTTCCCTACATGTATGTGCCCAGTGTGCAAAGGCACATGAACTAGCTTTAAGCAAGCTACGTCAGCAGTGAAGGGCTGTCACGTGCAAAGCTCTGTTGAGAAGCAGAATAAATGAATCTATTAGGAGCTCTGTACACTGCTTTAGGAGCCAGTCTGCCGGTGATGCTGCTGGTCCCAGAGCATGATTGTGTACAACTAACTTCAGTTTCTTACTGCGATGCTATTGGGTGTACCAAAGATTTATTTCCTGGCAACCAAATCTTATGTTGTGACTGGTCTGGAATTAAAAAATAAAAAAAACAATATGAGAGAAGAAGGCTACTGGCAATGTTTTCTGGTTTGATCCTTCTTAAAAACAGTTGTTACCTTTTTGAAATAACAGTTCTGTCTTGTTTCGCTTGAAAGTCACTTCCCAACCTGTCTTTCTTGTAGTTGCCCAGTGAAAGGCTGCAGCACTCCACTTCCAGGTGTTCAGGAGACTTACTGTGCAGTGGTTAAAGCCATGCAGATCATTAGTGCTTGATGCAGTTTGATCATCCCAGTTCCCACAGCCTGAGGTTGGGTGGTTTAACCAGATCTCACAGAAGCCCACCATCAGCAACCAGATATTGAATTTCCCATGTGTAGTATGGCAACAAGGCTGTGTTGTTCTACAGAGTTATTTCTGTAACATTCATGATTTATGCAGAAATATCCGTTCTCTTTTCCAAAGAATTGGTTATAAAGTAATTTCATGCTCTAAATCCAATCATTTTGTAAATGAGAATTTAGTTAAAACTCTCTAGGCTCGTGGTAATTATCATTAATTTTAATACCTCACTTGACTGCTTGTATCAGAACCTTTAATTGTAAGTTAATGCTCCCCTTATCCAGTAGGGCTGAAGCTTTACATGTTACCTTTTGTCTAAAGAGCTTAAATGCACAGATGTTTCTAATTTTAACCTTGACTTACCCTAATGGTAGAGTATCATGCTCACAATACTAATAAGGGAACAGAGAAAAATAAGGGAGGCAATCTCACCCATCATCATACCATGAAAAAAAGGATTGGTTCCCTCATCACACTTATCCCAGCCTCTGATTCAGCTTTTCCATTGGTTAATATTAAGTTTAGGAATTCTACACTGTTTGGGAAAATCTCTGTAAGTGAACCAGCCCTGACAGTATGCTCTTTCTCATTATATTTGTTGCAGGTGGAGACTGGAGATCTGGGAGTTGTATACAAGATTCGGGTCAGCTGTGATGATGTGTCCTGCTTTGAGGGCTGGCATTTGAAGTCTTTTCACTTAGAAGAGCTACACACAAAACGAGAACTGAACTTTGACTGTAAGTGCTGGCTCTCTCTTAACAGAGGAGACAAGGAGCTGGTGAAAGAATTTCCTGCAGTCGAAGAGGACCAGAAAACTTTACCAGGTAAAAGCAGTGAGAAGATATAAACAATGTAAACTAACCTCTTGAGAAGAAAGCGAGGCTACAGATATAATACAGCACTTGGTCTGAATTTGATCTCTTCAGTGGTTCTGTTGCAACTATCTTTACATATGTGCTGCGAAAATGCTGACCATGTGAAAAAAATTTATTTTCCAGTTAAGTCACATATTGGGTTTCACAGTTGCTAAATCTTCTGTATGACTCTAAGTGGGCAAAACTGAACAATATAATTATACTTTTTAAAGATAAAGTATGTGTCAAAGTCATAGACATGATTTGTAGTAGGCTTGCTATTGAATTACTTAGCTTATAATAGTTTTAGTTACTAACACAAGTATCAGAAGTGATCCCCGTTGTACAAAAAAGTTTTTTATTTGTTTTTCCCTGAGGACTATTTTTTTTGCCATGCTGAGACTTTCAGAGTATATTCAAAGATGCACTTGGAATGTGAAGGCCTATCGAAGTACTATATTTGTTCAGAAAAGTTGGTAATTACACATGAGATAAAAGTAATTAGAGACATGACTGCTTTTCTAAACTAAAGTTCCAGAAGTTCTGGTCTCTGAATACCTCAAACCTATTCACAGCCTTAAAAGAAACTATAGCATTACATTAGTTGAATGTTAACTCAGCAGGACCATACATTAAAAATGGCATTTGAAAAATTTTGGTTATTCTTTTTGTATGAGTATGAACACCTATGGAATGTAATGATCTTTCTCAGAAGAAAAACTAATCTGACTCTGTAAAAGTGCATTCATGCAGGAGCACTATAGAGGCAAGAAGTTTATAGTTCCTGTTGTTCACCTTAAATTAATAAGTGCATAAATTTTTGTACTTATGTGTCATGTCATGCATCCAGATACTATGTTACATGTCTCTGCTAGTCTAATTTGCATAAACTTTACATAGTGTCTTTTCTTTGACTTGTGGTAGTTATTATCTACTGCAAAGATAATTCAGTTTCTAACAGTCCCTGAAGAAACTCAGATGAGTTCTTATTTTCCAGATCTTGTACGATAAAATAGAACTGGGTAGAAGTTGTCTAAATATTAGTAGCTCTAAGCTGCATAAGTCTAAATAGTGCAAGTCCAATTTCTTTTGCATTTCTAAGGAAATTAATGGGAAGTCTTCACTGAGATTAGCAAGAAGATGTCAGATTCATAAGGAGTAACCTGACTTTCAGTCACTCTGTAGCAGATTTTTTGGTAGCTGCAGAAATAAAACCAGACAGTAGTCTTACTAAATACTCTGTGCTGTTGTTTTATTTTAGATACACCTTGTACTTAATCAGGTTTATTTAAATTTTTTTTCTTTTTGTACAGTCTTTAAGTATGTTGTCTCTGTGCATATTGGTGACCGCTGGGGAGCAGAAACTTTTGCAAATGTTTATATCACTCTGTATGGCAAAAGAGGGGACACAGGTGTGAGGAAACTTCATACATCTTTAGCAAAAGGAAGAAAATTTCAAAGGAATAAGGTAATGGCACAAAAAATGCTGTCTTACATGTGCAGGAGTTAGTATTGGATGAAGTGTCACTTAATGCCTGCTCAGAATACATCTTGCTACTGATAGGCAAGAATTTGGAAACAGAACTTATCTTCCAGATATTTATAGTAGACCAATGCCAGTCTTATTTCCTCCCTGTACAAAAGCATCCCCACATGATAATAAAGGCTCGACATGAGCACACAGAAAGCAGATTACTGGGGAGAACCTCTGTGATCATGCTGCTGTTTCCATTCCAAATACAGGACAGCACAGGTGGAAAAGAATTAAAAATTAGTGATTCAAAATAAGATACCGAAATTGCTGTGAGACTTTTGCATTCAATGATGTTTCTGTAACCACAGTCCCAAATGAAACACTAACTCGATGTCTAGATAGTAAGTTGAGAAAACAGAAAAGAATTCTTCTTAGAGAAGAGAGAGCACACAAAAGCAGTGTTTCTAGATGACCAATAATAATAAAATTCTTCTCTTGTATTAGGCTTTCCTATGAGAGGTTCACCCACTGAAGTCTGAAAGAGCTCACTACCAAGATGTACATTGTAAAGGAGAGTCTTAGATTTCTGTGAAATTATTTCATTAGACAATTAACACAGCACTTGGTAGGGTAAAAGTGGAATCAGTAATGAACTGAAAGAATTTAGAAATTTCATTTCTGTGTATATCTCAGGGCTATGCCTATATACAAAGATAGCATTCTACTATAATTATTTTACCTTCATGCACAGATTGATTTCCTAAAATGTCTTAATTAAAAAAGTTAATGATTTCTGCTTACAATCTGGCTGTTAGGTCCTGACTATTGTTAGAAAAAAACCCCAATGTTTTTGTCATATGAAAGTACTTTTAATATTAGTAGCAGAAAATTTACTTCTCCGATATTTTTCTTTAAAAAGTAGCAGGGACAACACATAGGACTTTGGCAAGTACCACATTTTTGAGAGATCAGTTTGCTAATACCTTCTTTTTCAATTGCCCTGACATCTGGTTCACTAAGTTCCTACTATTGGATTAATGTTTTATTGGGATGATGGTGTTAATTATAATCCTAGATACTGCTGTTTAAATTCCAGTTGTTCATAACCTTGTTAACCTTCATAAGCTACCATCCGGTCCATCTGGCCCTAGGCTGGTCCATATACAGAACACCTGGCTTTCTTACAAAACAAGGAAGAGTTTAGTGGAGCATATAATTTCTTTATTTGGATTTCACATTTTTCCCTGTCTTGTTGTTTTTGTTGTCCCTGTTTTCAGTCATTGATGTCTGTGTTTACTTCTCTTTTTTCTTACTCTGCCTTCTCCATTCTGCTTCCCTTCCCATCTCTTGTCTTTTGCTCAAATGGGTCTCCACCTTCATCTTAACTTCCTCGCTTCTATTGCTTATTCTTTTCTCCATTTGCTGTTTCCACAATTATTTTAGTTGTGTAAGAAAAACAAAAAGACAGGGTTTTCTGACTATTGGGGAAGAATTTAGAAGCTATCTTGGAGTGAACACACTCTTTTTAGATTTCTAACTTTTCTTTAGGACTATTACTATATATCTAGGTTTGTATGATGAATCTTAGAAACTAGAAGTACCCTGAAAGATAGAAATTTGATTAGAACCGAAATCTTGTCATAGCTGTTTGATTGTCAGAAGGTTGAGGTATATGCATTATATTGTAATATGAAATGATCCATATTTTCCAAAGATCAAATGAAGTTACAATGCATGGTTAATGATGAATGTGGGATTCAATGTTGGGTATAACCAGTATGTGTTTTCTTGGATTCAGAGAGGAGATGTTATGTTAAATATTGCAAAAAAAGACACGAATTTTAAATCCCCAGTTGAATCCAGGACTACATTTTCCCTGAAGTTTAAGCATATTTGGTTCCAAACTCTGTTTTATGAAGTATTTCCCTTTTTTGCAGGTGGATTCATTTTTGGTGGAAGCTGTTTCTTTGAGTCATTTGCAAAAAGTGATCATAGGACATGATGGAGAAGGCTACGGGGCTGGGATGTATCTCAAGATGGTAACAGTCAAGGAATCGCATGACTCAGACGAAGAATGGGTCTTCCCATGGTGGAACTGGCTTGATACTCACCTGGGGTCATGTGAGACTGTTTGTGAGATTGTGACAGTTGGTAAGCTCTTCTGCAAAACTGGCCTGCCTCTTTGTTTATATATTTTTTTTAAAATTTGGCTACAGCTCCTTCAGATCTCTGTAGTATCTTTCTTTTATTGAAGATGTGAATTTTCAGTTTGATCTTAGTATTATAGCAAAACCACATCTGGTAAGGTCAAAGTTAATAAAATTCCATCTTCTCAATGTGTTGTGTATGGAACACTCACTTTCCAAGTTAAATTTAGCACATTGCAATGAAAGATTTAAAGCAGTTTGGGATGTGAGCCTCATGGGGATAAGTAGCTTAAGTTTTATTGCACTACTTTCAGGTAGCTTAGGATCTCATTTGAAATCCAGAGAAAAGTTACTTTAGTGAAATGAGCCTAGTCTTGACCTGTGGTATTATTTCACAGGACAAAGCAACAGTTGTGGTATGCTCAGTTTCTGCTTATTTCAAGCCTACTATGCCACAAGTCATGCAAATCTAAACCTGGATGTATTTGGCAGAAGAATGCTTACAGCAGAACTAGTAGAAAACATTCCTTCAATCCTGTGAAAAGAATTCCATGTAAAGTAAATGAGCTACAAAAGTTTGCCCAGAGGGAGGAAGACAACTTAAAAACATAAGGTGCCCATGCTAGATATAGAGGTATTCACTTGTGTGTTTTTGCTGAGTTGTAGAAAGTACATGTTACTGAGCTGTTCCTTTCCATTAAATCATTTTAATTTCCTATAGAATGGTTAAAACAGAATGAAAATGAACGATAACAGCAATTAATGAAGAAAAAGAGAAGGAGATAGTAATATTGATCTTCTGAGGATCTGGCAGATATTTTTACATGTTTATTATAGGTTTACCTGTCAGTCTCGCACTCTTACAGCACATGTTATATTGCTCAGTAAGATCTAGTTACAAGTGGAGTTCACTGGTGTTATTCATTTTGTGTTAGGTGCCTACTTGCTACAGATGGCTGGTGCTTCTAAATGATAAAGTGGTTTTAGTAACATTGATTGCTTTTTTAAGAACAATTAATTAGACCTCCAAAAGGTGACTGAATGTTCTCCTAGTAATTACTTCTAAACATGACAAGGAAAATACCTTGGCATCAAGAAAATACCTCTGAAACAAAATTTTAAACACAGAAAGAACATTAAGCTGTTAAATTCTTAGCAAAAAATATAATAAAGGTATTGATGTGTTATTCTTAGTGAACCGTTGCTATAGATACAACATAACGTGCCTTAAAGGCTATGATCCTGTTATATTATGCCATTCTCTCATACTGTCATCTTTCCTCTTTCTCTTTGATCATTTTTAAAGGTAGAAGATTGATTTCTAGTCCTAAACCGCCTGAAATCAACACAAAGTCATCAGGTGTCTGGATAATGGACATCACTGGATCTGACTTGAGCAACGACAAGGATCCAATATGCCTTTCTTTCATCTTCTATGGCAACCTGAGTCACAAAAAGTTGCCACTTCAAGTTACAGGAAAAGCAATTCAGATCAAAGTACTTCAGCCTTTTTCTATTGAAAGAAAAGCCTAAGTATCATGTAGCCAATAACCCACTTAATTCTAAGATAAATTGTTTCTTTAAGCTAAACTACCAAATTGATTTTTAAGTCCTCTGTGTAGTTTGGCACAGGTCATCATTTTTGTTTGTAGGTAGGAACACTGTTATCTGAGCATTGGTTTTTGAATGAGCAGATTCTCCCAATGTCTCATATTGAGAAATCTTAAGTGAGTGAATTGGTCCCTTGGTGCATATCACAGTATATACCACACTGCAGGTACTGATTTACAGGTTTTGTTGACCTCACAAAAGTAAGTAATTTGTAAACATACAATATGCCATGGGGTACTACAGAGCTTTTGGGGCTGGTGATGGAGAATTAAGAATCATAAATGAGACGGAACTTACAGAAAGTCCATTTTTCTCTTTCATGCAACTTATTCATCCACGCCACCACGTTTCTCCGGGCTAACTGCCTTTTCTTGCATGGTTTCTCCTTTTTTTTTGACTGACACTATCACTTTCTTTTTCCTCTTGATCAGTTCCTTTTTACCCACAAGTTTTCTCCTTTATTCAGTTCTTCTGCCCTTCCATTGTTTGTCTTCACTTCCTCCTATTACCCATTAACTGAAATATTAACAAGCATCCGAGGTCCACTTTCACTGAATTGTAGCTTGCTTCTTTTCCCAAAGCTCTTACTTCCCTATTGTAGCTGTAATTCCTTCCCAGTGCCAATGGTGTGTTACTGTCATGCTTTTCTGGTTTTGCTCTCCATGAAAGACCAAATTCAGTAGAATTTCGAACTGACCTGAAGGTAAACACTGAAGACACTTCCTCTGGCTTAGGACATCCCTAAGCCACAAAGTGCTGGAAGCTAGGACTATTCCAGGAAAGTGTGACTACTATTGGTCCTGTTCTTGTACTGCTTGTTCCATCCTTTTGTTGTCATTTGTGGGTTTTGAGGAAATGGTTGATGCCTGTGAGAAAACTGGAAGTTTTAACCTTAATTTGTTCCTCAGCCTTCATTTTAACCTTGATCGGTTCATTCTGCAGCTGCAGAAACAAATACAAGGTAGGTCTGAGGGGATGGGAGCAAGTGGGCAGACAGGGAAGTGGGAACTTCACAAGCCAGCTCTTTATCAGAGAAATATGTCCATGAAGCCACATCCTGAAATAAGTTTCTTCAGGATTGACAGCTGGACCTGTGAAAGCAGGTAGCGAGAGAAAAATCAGGAAAAAAGCCAGGGGTGAAGAGAGCCCTGGCAAAAAGCCCAAAGAATGCATGAAAATATGTTACTTTTCATTTTGGGGTTCATCAGAAAGCAGCCTTGCAGTTGTGAAAGAAGAAACTGTTTCCTGGTTCTTCTTCCTACCAGTCAGGTAAATTGAACTTAGTGATTGAGCTAAAGAAATAATTGGCTGGTTTTTGATGTTCCTCTTTATTCAAAGAGGAACTAAGCAGACTAGCCTAGGCCATAAACATGATGTAAAATGAGGAGTATGCAGAAGGTGTTCCTGCATTATTTCCAAGAACCTCTGGTAAATATAAAGAAATAGTATGAAACTGGAAGTGCCCTGTCAGAGGAAAGGTTGAAGTTAGGTCACATGCACTTCTACTAGCTGGGCAGTATTTGAAATGAAAGAGCAGGGGAAACAATATGACAAAAGTAGAGAAGAAGAGACAACTTCTGTTTTCTTCCTTTTTCCCTTACAGGGAAAAAATGTTGGTTTGAAAAGAATATTTATAGTTATCTAAGGCATCCTCTACTTTAACTTACTCAAGCAATGGTATGTCATAGCGATGTACAGCAACTAGAAGATTTTTTCTCAAGCATGAATGCAAGAAGAGGAAGATTTTAATGGACAGTTTCTATATGAAAGTATGATGTAGGGTGAAGTTGATCTCTTGGAGTTTTCCTCAAAATCAGATTAACTCTCCTCAAATCTATAGTTAGTGGCACCATTTTTGTATTACAATTTGTAAGAAATATTTCTAATAGTGTTCAAAATTTTTAGAATTGACTGAAGCTTCTGTGCCTGCAAATAGTCTACTGAATCAGTGTAATATATATGAGCACTCTGCCTTGTTCTGTGTCCAAATTTCAGAAGTGACTGCCATCACTGGTTCCCTGGTATCAAACCTCAAGCATTCCATCTCCTCGTTCACATTAGTAAATCAATTTTGTATACATTAGAAAGGGGAAAAATGGTAGCAGTTATAAATCTGCCCCAATTCTTTAATGACTGAAGTTTGTTCAAATGTTGTATACGGCTGTCAACTACGTGTGAGCTGGCACAACTGGAACGAGATCCATTCATCTTCTCTTTTTCCTCACATAGGATGAACTGGCAGATATTGGCTCAATACACAAAGTTCAGGTAACTGGCCCACATAGTGAGCTAAAGCAGCCATGGCACTTAGACTCACTGCATATGAAGCACACAGGCACAAAGGAGGAGATGTATTTAGATTTTAACTGCTGGTTCAACCCTAATGAAGACAAATGTGTGGAACTGCCAGCTCTCCATGCAGATCAGGAGCCTTTGCCTGGTAAGCTAAGACCTTTTTTGTTACTGGGGTCAGGATCTGTCACTGGAATACCAGTATATCCCTTTTGGGCCTAAAATACCATGTGAGGATTTCCACAAGGGTTTGATATTAAGGAATATAGTGGTTTTACACATGCATTTATCACAAAAGAAAGCTGAGAAAAAGGAAATAATTAGTATCAGGATTATGAGAGATGCTATAACTGCTGACACCAAACATAGGATTTGACTCCTTTCGTGTTAAATGATGTTCCAGTTTTAGCTCTTGATTATTTATTATCTCTTCAAATTAACGCTATGTCAACTGAAGATGTGTTTAGAATATAATCTACTGTGTGATACCACCTGAATCTTGCTATTCACAAAGCAGCAGTTGCTAGGTATGTGACCTAGAAACAGTAATTTTTTTAAGAATGAAAGAATTGCAAAGACCCCCTACAAAACAGAGAGAGAATTTTAAAAATGTGTTACAATTAACCAGCAAAGGGATATCCAAGAATTTCAGGTGCGCTGGTGTTTTACAGATGTTGATGAGAGGTTTATAGCACAGCAAGTAATATTCCACCACACCATGTACTAAGTTACGTGTTTCTCTGCTATTAGTAACACATGTGGATTGTATGATGCCAAAGAGATAAGAAAGTGATTTTCCCCCAGTCTTCTAGGAACATGGAGGGGAACAACCAACTGCATACAGATAACCTGATCACTAGCTATTTAAGAGCAGGCTTCCCATCTATCCAGCTCATTAGAATAAAGAGGATTGATGGGGACAGTAAAGATCATATATTGAAGCTTTTAGTGACAGTTAAGAGCTTTATTGCTAGAGGCTATAGTACAAAGAGTCTTCTACTTAAACAGAAGCTAATAGAAAAAGACGGAAGCAGCCCAGGAACAGGAATAAAATATTCCATGTGAACTTTTGCACACTATTCTCTAAGGAGATTTTCCTAAATATTTCATCCCATTTAAAGTTGAATCTTGAACAAATAAAACACTTAAGAGCTTTTAAATCTCTGGGTTTGCGTGTGTTTGCATAATTTTAAACAATTAGTAGCTTTGTATTCATTTACTGAAAAAAAGTATTGTTTTATGGTTTTGATCTGCCAGATTCAAAATAACATTGGATGTAATATATACAAGATGTACAATGTTGAATATAGTAAATCTAGAGCTTGTTAAAAAGACGTATTTTCCCAATTTATTTATGAATGATTGGGGAAAATTATAAGTATTGGTAATTTTTTTCAGAATTCAGAATTGCTAAATGCTTAACTAAATATGAAATCTCCAGAAATTCAAACAAGAAAAATTTCTAGAATGCACCCCTCAAAGCCTCTGTTATGCCAAGAACCAAATGGAGATACTGTCAGACAACATTATCCTTATTTGTGAAGTGATTCAGTTTTGGGGTATATTAGAAAGTTAAGGCATTTTTCTTGGAAAATTTCTAGGAAAAAGGTGTGTATATACTCTCCCTCAAAAATTATTCCATAGCTGGGTAGTCTCCACTAACCTAGGAAGTTTCTTACAAACCATTTTGTGGAGTCCAGTGATCTACAACTGGAAGTGTTAATATCATTTTTATTCTTTGTAGCCCTACTACTAATTCAGTCTAAACTTTCTGTTATCTTCTTCCTTGTATTCCAATTTGATTACTAGAGAAAAAAAATCATTTTTATATTTGCTCTCATTATTTCTTTGAAAGAGACATCCATTTATGGAGATGTCTTTAATGAATGTCTTGATAGAATAAACTCAAATAAAGACAAAAGAACAATTTTGAACAATATTGATCATTGCTGTCCCCAGCCAAAGCAAACAACAGGTATATAACTTTATAAGAACCAAAGAAAATGCTAAAAACTAAGCATCCAAATGAAGAACAACCTTTATCAGTAACTGTCAATTCTGTGAGATTTAGCAAGGCAAAAATACATATCTATGTTAATTTGAAATCTTCAGGAAAATTGCAATTCCTTTGTTAAAAGAAGTGGCCACTCCCAATTTTTTCCTGCATCAACAAACACATTTCTTCCATGTTTTTTCACCTCTTTCTGAGCTCTATTTTATCCTCTGTCCATGTCTCCTTCATATCCCACCTCATCTGGTAGGGTATGAGAATGATTTTTCACACCCAGTAAATCCCATCACATCTATCAGCTATCACTGAATATGTTCTTAAGAATTAAAAACAAACAAGTGAACAAAAAAATAGGCAAAATTTAAACATGAATCTCCAAAATTGCTTTTTACTTCTATCAGTAGAAATATTTCTTCTGGGCCCAAGCCCAGACTATAGGTAAATCCCCAGATACAATTATATTGAAAAACAAGGTCAAATGATTCTTCTGCATAATTTCATTAGGTTTTCTGGGATTATCTCAGAGCTGAATTTGTATTCTAGATATTAGCTAGTATCACAGAAGCAAATAATTTTTTTCATTTCTTTTCTTTAGTCTACCTGTTCTAGTGTTTGTGATCACATTATTTAATTTATTTGTATCATGAGCCAAATTATTTATCATGAACCTTTTTGGATTTTGGATCAAGAGACATTGATTAATTTTTTTTTTAAATGAATTCTGTGATAATTCTGTGCAGGACATTGATGTGCATATTAACACACTGGGGCAAAGTCATTGTCCATGATAACAACATTTTAGAAAATCTTGCTGTTAGACTCTGTATTTCCTGATGATTTCTAGATAATTTCTTGCTGATTTTTAGAATGGTATTGTTTGTGACTACAGCTGACGGCATGCACCAGGAGTTATGTAGCAATAGGAGCTGTTTGAAGCTACAGTAAGAACTTTGAAATATGTAGCTGTCAAAGTAACTGTTGAAGATCACTGTTACCTTCTCTTTACTAAAGGATTTTTTTAACACGAGTTGTGAATTGGTCTCTTTGGGCTGACATTAGGCTCCTGTGACACAAATTACATATTTTTGTCTGGAGTCTACTGACCCCCTGCCCCTCCTCCCTCCCCCAGTCAAGTCTGTCAACATAAGAACTTTAAGGGTTTAAGTGCTTAACATCTGTAGTAAGACACATCTGCATTAACAAACATACTGATCTTTATTAAAAATCACCCAACTTTATACTTAATAGATAAAGTATAACATTTCCACCACTTTGTTAATCTCAACAGATCATTATTATGTAGTAGTGTATGATGATGTGTTCAAGCATGGAGTGGTCGTTGCTTACTACATGACACTTAACTCTTCCAGATACAGTTCAGTCCAGAAGCTCATATTTATCAATTAATTCCTTTTTCATTGAAGTTTATGGTAAGTGTCATGTTATCTTCCACATGAAAGTAGTTTAGAGTTGCTTCAGCTAATGTAGTCTTTTGTCATGTTAGGCTTATTAGCTCAAGCATGGCACCAAACTTGCATGAACCAGACTGGCTTAGACGTAGAGCTGGTGAAGTCACTCACGTTGTTCTGCTTACATTTACTGATTCAAAATCCTGCTCACTCAGGCATCTTTCTACTACACTCTGTTGTGCAGGTTAGATGAACCCTGTACTTTTGACTAGATTAATAAGGTCAGATATTCAACTGACATAAACTGATTTGCTCCACTGTCTTGAGCATATTAGCTGTGTGCCTGTATCAACTGAGGATCTTGTCCCAAGCCTTTAATTTCAAAGAAAGGGTGATTTTAATTTTTTGAGACGTCTTATGTGATAAATTAGCAGGTTTAGACATCAAACTTAGTTTTCCTTGGTTTTTTGCCACAGAACCAAATGAACATTAAAAAAATATCCCTGCCTACTCTACTCATCTTTGATTCTCAGTTGCCTAACATTCATTTAAAAACAAAACTGATTCAATGGGGATTTATGACAATAACCTCTGGAATATTCATTCCCCATATTGCTTTTTTTCTATTTTACTATTTGGTAGAGTAGAATTTTTGCAGAAGCCTATGAAAAAACCAGGCACTGTCAGCTATATCCAACAGCTCTGAAATAGAGCACCCTACTCTGCTCCATTGCATTCTCATCCCCACCATCTTATCTTTCCATGGAGAACCTGACAATTTACAGAGGAGGGCAGTAAGAGAAAAGGTCTTGAGAGCCCCAACAGGAGAAGAGGGAGTACATTTGAAAGTGCATTTCCTCCCCAACAACTTTTCTTACTGTTTTCCCCCCGATATTGGAAAAATTACCCTCATTGCCTGATTTCATTACAAAGCTAAAATCACAACAGTGTAAAAGGTTGAACTATACCTCTGATATTCAAAAGGGATGTGATTGTACCATTTAAACTGCTCACCCGTGAAAGGCGATTGAGAGTTCTGTGGGCAAGTATTACTGAATTATCACAGTAAATGATATCTGAATACATAGTAAATTCAACAACAGCCTAAAGGGCAAATTCAAAGCAATGCCTCTCCTATCTTTAATTCACATTTTTTACTCCTTTTTAATGAGCATCAGGTGATCACTTTCAGCTTTGCACTATGTTGGCTTACATCTGAAGCAGATATTTTATAAATAGGATTGGGAAGAGAGAAAGAACGACAATGTTGAATAGAATGTCTGATTTTAGTAGATTTTTGTTGTTGGGGTGTGTTGTTCATCTGGTAGTGAGAATGGTCCAAAACTAGGCCTAAGAACTTTAACCATATTTCCCAGAATCTCTTTTGTGTTATACCTTCCTCCGCAGATATTACTTTGTATATTTTTGTTTCACTTATATAGTGGAATTCCTTTCTATGATCCAAACCCTTTGAAAATTAATAGGAAATATTTGCTGTGACTACACTAAGCTTTATTATGCATCAATATATTCAGCAGACTCAGCTGAAAATACCGAATCAGCAAAAACATTAGATATGTTTCTCATTTTCAGTGTGTGTCTCTTTTATACTACTTGTGTGATAAAAGCTAGTCTCTTGATAAAGTATATTAAAGATTCTGGACAAAAGCAGTAAAGATAATTGTAAAGCACTGCGGTTTCTAATCCATCCTACTTGAATGATCAGATCTGTGGACCAAACTTCTGATCTTATTCACACAAAAGTAGCCTTTTGACTTCAATGACCCTGCTTATGCGACCGAGGTATACAGGCAAGGCAACACTCTGGATGAATGACGCAGAGTCTTACCTTCATATCCTAACTCCTCTGAAAGCAAAAATGCCATTGGCTAAGTGCCAAAGAGCCACCTGGACAGCTCATCTACTTTCCACTATCTGGATCTCCAGCAAAAGCAAGTCTGTGTCACCCCACTGACTTTAATGCATTTTTGCTGCCTTCCACCTGGCAGTGCATATTTAACTGCCTTGAAGAAAGGGACGAGATACATTAGGGCCCCAGTCTCTCAGAAAACTCTTGGTTTACTTCTTATCATCAAACATGAGTGATGGTGTCAATTACAAGTACTTTCCCAGCTCTTGGTTTAAATGATTTTAAAAAAAAAAAAAGTCCCTGAAGTAAATAGTGCTGCAGTGAAATAAAGTTACTTTTCAGAAAACAGGTTTTCTCAGATGTCATCCCCAAGTAGTTGAGATGAAGATGAAGAGATGAAGTTAAAGAAAAAGACATACCTTTCAGAAGTTTATTGCAGTGAGCACACCTTTATTAATGGTCTGATACAGCCCTTATTATTTAATGAATCCTTTTAGATATTAATTTTTAAATCAGTATGCAAGCCCACTCTTTAGGACCCTTGTTCCAGTGACGTGACCTTCTTATTTTAGACACATAAATAGCTATATAAGATGTCACAATATTTGAATTCAGGCCTTTTGTTATAACACTTAATATGGATGGCACCGACTTGTGAAAAGAGCTGTAAGAAAAGCTTAAAAATAAATATCCTCAGAACGCTGGTTTTTTTTCCTCCCTGTTTTCCTATCACCTACGCATGAAAATAAATGACAGCCTTAGCTTCTGGATTCTAACAATCATTCTCAGACCTACCAGAAATTTCTCATAATTATACCTTTTTAAAGGATGCACAGTTTGGCTAAATTCGGCCATTTTGTCTTGGAATAAATTTGATTCAAGAAGCAAACTGTACTGAAAATATCAGATTTTTCCAAGACCTATGCTCAGATATTTGTGTATGCTGTGATGTATTTTAGACTGAAATATGCATTTCAGACTTGAATAATGTGTATTTCAGTGCTCTCTGGCTTGAATTGTTAATTGTGAGACTGAAAGTGCTTCTTATTTGCTTCTTGATCGTGTCTGCCTAAAGCACCATTTCCCTTCTTTGCACACACACGTTTCCTGGGAAGGCAGATGCTGTACCACCAGCCAGGTCCCAGGTAGGAACAAGTGGTGGAGTGGGGCTGAAAGACTCTCCAGCATGTAACTGTCACATAGTCTAGATGTTGTCTGTATCTGCTTTACTCTGCCAGCAATGAAGGCTGTGGGAGTTTGGAGTAGTCAGAGATAGGTCAGTACTTGTAAAATGTTGGATTTGAGGCGTGCCCTGTCCTTAAAAAAAAAAAAAAATTCAGTCTTGAATCTTGTGGCGAAAAAGTTCAAGAGATAATATATGCATTCTTGAATACATTCTTGGTATGTGCATTGCTTACATGTCAGATGTGACTGCGTTTTACAGTGGATAAAAATGGACTTCTCTTTCTGAAAAATATTAGAAAGGTGTTTTTTAAAACCTGTGTTGCTGAAAGATGATAGCTTTTTTTCTTAGGCCAAAGTAAAGATGCTTATGGTTGGAAGCAGAGGAACAGTCAGACCATCTAAGTTTAGACTCAACTTTTAGTGTCTTTCCCTAGAATATATGGGAACCCATCCTAAGTGTTTTCTAAAGCACTTGCCTTTCTCTGCTGACTACATAAGGATCATATTCCTAATGTAGACATCAAAGTTAGATTCCTGAAGTGACAACACCATTGCAATCTGAGTAAGAGCAGACTCACAACCTGGGCGGGGAGGGAGGGGGGGAGGAGGGCTGGGAACAACCCTCCAAAACATCATCTTCTTTTTCCTGGGCTCCTTGTTAAAATGATGCAAATAACCATGAACATTGAGATTGTGATCTTCTTCTGTTTAAGAGTTTCCTTGTTTCCATGATAAACTGAGGGACTAAAATAGGTCATTTAAAAAATGAACATAAGAGTTGTCTATGAAGTTTCTTTCAAATTAATGCAATCTGGTCTCATCTGTGTCATAAAGATGCAAGGAAGCAGAAGCTTCACACTGTGGCCACAGGTGTCTCTTCTAGTTGCTATACTATGACCACAGCTGAGAAGATCAGGAATGCTTTCCCTTAAACTCAAATTTCACTTAGCTGATCTGTTACAGAACATGGCAGGTTCTTTGGAGACTGATAGAAAACTTGAAGAGGTTTTTCTATTTGTGTATTAAAGCTGATGAAAGAATTTTTCATTCCTTATTTCTGTTTCACATTAATGTCTTTTAACCTCAAGAACACTGTAATACTATTATGGTCTGACTAGTGGGAAAGCTTGATAGTCCTGATGTGTTCATTCATTGGGAGATTACATGAATTTAAAGCTTAAGACAATCAGGTCCCAGCTTTCTTCTAAGCTACTTTATAAGTGTAAGTTCCCATTTCATTTCAAGGAGAAAATGATACACACAGAGGGAAGGAAGGAACAGAGAAATAGGAGTAAGTAGTCTTAGAGAGCAGAACTTAGAATTTCCAAAGAGCATGGAAACATGAGCTATTTCTTAGAAAGCGATTCCCTACCTTTGGGGAAAGGGGCAGTGCACAGGTGTCGTGGTTTAACCCGGCTGGCAGCTAAGCACCACGCAGCCGCTCGCTCACTCCCCCCCCCCTGCAGTGGGATGGGGGAGAGAATCAGGAAGAAAATAAAAGGTTAGAGCCAAGGGCTGAGATAAAGACAATTTAATAAGAGAAAATAATAATA
>BOSO01015749.1:41316-52391 GCA_018403395.1 Gorsachius goisagi | reverse complement strand
TGTGTGGCTTTCATCAGTCTATATTCCAGTTTACTGCCCAGCCACCCCTACGTTGTTATTCCATGGCCACATAGCAAAAGACGATAGCATCGTGCACATGGTACAAAGCCAGCCACTTATTACTGCAGTTCAGGCTGACAATCCCCAAATTAATTAGATTTTTTTCTACACACTTGATTCCAAAAGAAAAAAAAAATATACATTTCTGACGGGGAAGCCGAAAGAAGCGGCGCTGCAGCGGCTATTTCAGCAGTAAGCTGTTTCCTTCAGAACAGGGGGTTCTCAAATTGCCTGCCTGGAGGAGCCAGGATAAATAGCATCATACATTTTGAAATCTTTATCATTCCCTCATCAAGTTGCTCTTTACCTGCCTTCCTCATTGCTTGCACATCACCATGAAGCGTCCCTCGCTCCAAGGGCTGAACTGATTGCAGGATTACACTGCCCAACCTCATTTTCAGAAAATCCTCTACGCAAATACCAGACGAAAAGCTGTTAAGATTTTACCTGACTAGTTAAGCACTTAAGACAGCTTTCCTCCTGCGTTTGCGTTACCACGTATCTCTCTCCATTTTATTTTCTCAAGTAAAAGGGACTAGCCTAACCTTTAATTGCACTGTCTTAGTTGGAGAGGCAACAGATGGAGCTGCTTTCGTGTCCCCCATTCAAAATTATTCTCCCATACTCCCCAAAGCCGAATCCACAGCATATGTTCCTAATGCATCACTCTGGATCCGTATCAGTTACCTTGTGGTTGGTTCCACCCACTCCCCCCAACCCCAAGCAAATACAGTCTCTCTTCATTTGACTGTAAATCTACTATTGATCCTTTCTGTATCTTCTCTGTAATTTACTTTAAAAAAAAAAAAAACATTGTTAGGTTAGCACCATGCAAACCTGATTCTATTATCTTACAGCAGCAATACATTTTGCTTTGGAACTGATTCCATAGCTTTTTATTAAGATCTATTTTTAGCCTTAATGACAATAGAAGTGACAGAAACCACTTCCTCCTCTCCATCACCCCCCAATTTTGTTTACTGTGGATGGCAACTTTATCATAATTCAAAATAGAAGGAGGTACTATGGAAAAAAAGTACACCTGAAATCATAAAAAAAAATAATCAAACTTAAGGTGAATGTGCAGTACCTGCTACAAGTCTTCTAGGGAACAAAAATAACCTTTTTTTTTTCCATTTTTTAAGAGAAAGTAAGTGGAAAGAAGCTGAAGCAAAGGAAGTGGCAACACTCCTAATAAATAAAGCACCTGAAACCAAACCGATGTGTACAATTGCCAATGGAATGCAGTAGAAGCTTGGCAATTTTACCCAAGTGTTTCTAGACTAGTCAAGCCCAACGTGTGTCAGTACCACTGCCACCACTTACACCAGTGCCATGGCGAGAAGAGTTCGTAATATTCTTCTTTCTTAAACTCTGTGTTGTTAACGACTTAAGTTTCTATCTGGTAGAGAAGGCCGAGTTGACAGCCCTTTGCTAATTTAGGGTAACTTACAGTCAGGTAGGACACAATTTCTCCTATCGCAGATCAGCTGGATGTTACCTACAAACAGAGCTCTTTTGCAATGTCCTGAAAGTGTAAAGGATGCACAGCTTAGTGATTGTATCACGCTCCCCGTGACTGCAGGAGAGCTAATGCAGTTAGACCAAGACTTGTTAATTAACTGATTTAAGATGGAAATCATGTTGTAATCCCATTCTTAACAGTTTTTCCTCATGAGGTTCGTTCCTATCCGCCCGTTACCATCACCTCTATACCGCTGGTATTTTCCATAACCAAACTAGAGCTTCTGAACAGTTTTCTGCTTCTTTCAGGACAACTTCATGATTCTTCAAATAACCTTAAATAAGATGCTGCCACGTCCCCTTCCACTTAATCTCTTTCATCTACTACGATATCACGGATCTTTAGCACATGAGCTTGCATCTGTACAGCCAGAAGCTCATCTCCCCTTCACATGCACCAGTATCACCACAACTCTTATCAGTACATGACAAAGAAAAAAACACCCAAAAAACCCAAGGAAGAGACACTATTGATGGGCTGCAGACCTGAAGTCCGCTCACTTATGAGACTACTCCCATTCTTCTTTCCACTCCCATCAATTTAAACAACAGCATCCAAAACTGAGCCAAAAAACTTGATCTCCTCCTACCAACAAAGACTTCTTGGTCCTTGCTTGGTGTGCAGGTATCTGCAAACACACCACCTAGAGAGGACTTTGATTGCAATTGTTTTGCTCCTTGCACTCCATCAGCTATGCAAATTTCCCATCTTTTCTTGATCTCGTTTTCCGTTCTTCTTTCATGCTATGCCATCACATTTTGATGTCATCAAGTGTACCAGGAACCGACCCACCTACATTTTTTGCAGCACCTCCTCTGCAATACCTTTGAAAACCAATATACACCTCAACCCTTATTTCAGCATAATTGTTTTCTTAGGGTTTTTGTTCCCCCCACACTTGCCTTTTTTCCTTTCTGAACAGTAATTCTTCAGTCATGAAGGGTTTCTGCATTAAGTATTCAAAACATTCCTGCTCCTAGACAGAGTATTTCTCACCGTTCCCAGTGCCTTGTACACATCATCACATGGAAGAAACACAAACCTCTCCAATGCATTGCTTCACTACCACTTTCAGGAGGCGACATTTCAAGGCTATCTTTTCCCAGTATATTAGACACACTAAGTCCTTTCTGCTTCACAATCCACCAAATCCTTTTCATTTTTTCGCTAAAAAGGAAGAAAAGAAACTTAAATCCTTGCACCAGCTATGAACATGTGCATAGAAAACTGGAGGGAAGGGAAGTAATTAACAAGCGAGAATTGCTATGAAGGCCCATCTAACTAAACAGCTTATAGGAAAACCTGTAAGGTTTAAGACTGAGCCACCTAGATTAAAGGCAAAATGTTAATGCCTATAGAAGCAGAAGACAAAAAGGTCTATGTAAGTTGTCATTATTAAAATGCCTTAGGGAAACTTTCTTATGGTAATTTAAACTGAAAAGGTTAAAACCTTAAAGGGCATTATGTTCAGTCTGTATGCGGTGCTTCCATACAATGAAAGAAGAACATACAACTTGCTCTTGCAGAAACACTAACTGTTGCTATGTGACCCGTTAACTCCACAGGTTTAAGGGAAAAGCCTGAAGAGAAACGCGCCACAAAGTACTTAAGCTTCAGGCAACGCTCAACTTTCCAACAGTCCTGAGAGCACCAGGACACAGCGTTTCCTACAAAACCAAGCGTCAGTTAAAAGTCCCAAGTTACGTGTATGTACCAGGAATCGGAAGCTCCGTCAGAGTCAAGATGCTCTCACAAGAGAGAGTTTATGAAATGGCAATTTACCTTCTGCAACTGCACTGCCACCGAGCTGGAAATACAAGCTGAGCTGGCGGATTCTTTTCAACCTGTTGTGCATGCTCTTAGAAAAAAAACAGTTTCTCATCTCACCCATGAACTGGTACAGTTTTCAGCTGGTGTCCTGCCTCTATCATTTTTGAGCATAAAATAAATCATGTGACCGAGTAATTAAAATATAGACAAATGTTGTATTTACTCAAAGTCTCCATAACATATATGACAAATAAAAATACTTATAAATTAACAGCCTCATACCACGCAACAGGGGAAGTCGGGACAGAAATGGTGTTCATAATTACTTGAGCTGTTGTGACTCGCAAGCCACGCTGAAGACCAGCAGCATTTCACCACACATTTAGCATTCATAACACTGTAGTTGTTCACGTGCACAGGAGACAGTATTAAAAGTCCAGCGCAATGCATTTTTTTGTACTGTTCCTCTCTTCTTTCATACCGACTGTCTTGTTCACCATTTTTCTTCAGTATATCTCAAAAGATCTTTTGATCTTGCAGGTATCGGCTTATGTGTAGCTGCTTCCTATAAAGAGTGGCAAAAGGCTCTGGGCAGCGACATCTTCTCCTATTTTTAGTATTTTATGTGTCTCTGTATGCAATCACTAAGCATAAGCCTCCGCAGTCTGAAGATCAATCTACCAGGGAGCTAAGGACTGTCCAACTGTCCAGTCCTTCTGATGAAACCCATAGCAGTAAATTTCTTTCAATTAAAAAAGTCCCTCAGCCACTTGATGTTGAAGGTACATATTCTTGACACAGGCTTTCTTCACCAGAAATGAGATACTAAAATCAAATTGTAGTGATTCCTTTACGATTGAGCACACAGTACTGTCAGCGATGGAGAGAGACAGGCGCTCCTTATGTTTTGGCATGAGGATGTCTGACAGTCTTAAGTTTTTCAAAAAGCAGAGAGACTTAAATCCTTTTGTGAACCTAGCCTTAAATCACACAGAAATGAGAGCCTGTCATTCCAACAGCCAGCTCCTGTGGAATGTCAAACCGAGTCTAGAAACAGGCAGAAGACCAGAACAGGGAGGGACCACCAAGAACCTCCCGTGCTACAGCACCACTCGCACTTCTCCTCTGGCACGCTGTAGGTGCTGAGACCTTGAACAGCCCATCAACGCACCACGGGAAGTCTACAGAAACAACTTGCTTTTAACCGAAATGAGCCTGCTTTTAACTGAAAATGGTTATGGCTCCCACTAAAAGCAGAATTCAATCTTGTACGAGATCAAGCTCTTCTGGGCTAGGATCCAACTAGCTTCAGGATTCTAGTCAAGCATAAGCGAAAGATGTAGGAATGGACAAAATTCTGGGAAAGTACAGAAGTAGAATGTTGCATATTTACACATCTAAAAACGTTCCTAAGAAAAACTCCCTTTAGATACAGAAAACTTAATATTTAGCTAAGGGGTTTTTTTTTAATGCCACATTCTTAGGTGTGACCTCTGATGAAAGATTAGCAAGTTGGAAATATTTAATTTAGAGATGAGCTGAAAGAGAACAAAGCAGTATTCAAATAGGAAAGGAAAAAAAGTCCCCAAAAGGAAAGAAAGAATCTATTCTCCATGTCTCTGGAGAACACCATAAGTAGTAACATAGATTATAGTAAGAAAAAAACCTCAGGTTAGACATATGGATTTTTTTTTCTGATAAGAATCGTGCCGCGTAAGAGCGGATGAAGGAAGCGCCTCGGAAACAGACTGGGTTTCTTCTGCCTGGGGAAGGAGGTGGAGGACTTGGTTTTCTGAGGTCCCCCCTCCCAACCCTCTCCCTCTAGGTCAAATCAGTGACTTGCACATTTGAACTTTACAGGTGGCAATGAATAAACACACTGGAAGTTTAACAGCTTTTTTCTTTAAAGGGTCTTGTAAATTAATCCATTACGCATTCAGATCCGTCTACCCATGAAACAGGATACAGTTAGTCCTTGGCTTCGTTTCTACCATTTAGAGCTCTACAAAATTAGAGCCTCTGATGAGGTCTAGGCTCACACTCTCCTCGTAGCCGTTGCAAAGCTACAGCACCAAGACGGGACTGGAACGGCAGAAGCAGAGGGAAAGGCTGTGGAGCAGCCCCTTCCAGAGGGAAGGAGAAGGTTAGAGAAGATCATCGCTTGCAGATCGCTTCCAGACAATCTTTGAGTCTTGGGTGAGAAAATTCAAGACATTTCTTTTCTATAAAAAGATTAATACTGAATTACTAATGCCCTATGGAATACACTGATAGAAATGCCAGCAGCTTTCGAGTTTCCAGGAGCCCAAGCTCAGGCATCTATAACTGTCTCCATTGCGCTGCCTGTCAGTGTACCTTTTATTTCAATCCCTCCTAAACTCGTGGTAAAACAGGCTTTTACTAAATGCATTTGATTAAAAAAAAAAAAACCCAAAACATAAAAGTAAGAGAAAAGTAACCCAAGTATCACACGCTACCACCTCACCCCTCTCCAGAGCAAAATTAATACTGCTTATTTTCACAGCAGTCGCAGAACTTTGGGTGCTGCAAATAGCAGCAGAAGCATGTACCATGGTTAATTCATGGGCAAGGAAAACTCAAAGTATGTAGGGTGAAGTATCAAAGACTAACCCCATGGAAGTCCAGATACTCTAATTAATCTCTGGCCTTAGCCATTAAAGCGGATTTAGAAGTTTCTGTTAGCTAAAGACAATACAAAAGTAAACAGTTCTAAGAGGGGGGAAAAGCAAAACGAAACAAAAAGACAAAGAAAAGGAAAGAACTAAAGAGGAGCTGGCCTTCAACTTTGCAGATTGACTCCAAAAACCACTTAAGTTTTTGCAGTTAAGAACAAGCTACTCCAAAACGGGGAAAAGCTCACTAACGAATTGTTCAATAAAGCCTACACAATCTGTGATAATTTTAATTATATTACTGGCTTCAAAGATCGCACAAGGAGTTCTAAAAAGAACAGCTTCTTCGCACTTCATCTGTTATCACTCACAACTCAATTTTTAAACCTGTTCCTTCATCTCTGCTAAATACATGGCAAGAAAAATGGCATTTCAGTACAGCAGATTTAAAGCCCCCGGACAGCAGTCACAGAACATTTGCTGAACAAACCTGTGTTTCTCCTACATGGTCAGAGAAACGATCCAGAACTTGAAATAAAACTTGTTGCCCCTTATCATTTAGATAAGGGTAAAAGCTCTCTCAGTCACCTGCAATTTGCAACTTTCTGATGCTACACCACTCTTGGGGGCAACAGGGAAGAAAAAAAAAAATAAGTCAGTAGCATGGAAAGCCAATACAGGTGAAGGGCTGGGGGGGAAGAAATGCTTGTTAACATTGCTTGACAATCCTAGTTTTGATTTTTTTTCCTCTGAATTCTGCTATTTATGAGATTTCCATCATATTGCCAAACACGGAACACCAGAGGCTCGAGCCTTTGGAGTTCTCCTCCAAACAGGTAAAAGGAACTTTACATAGATAAGAGCTACTGGCACAAGATTTGTTTTACTTTAATGCTGTCCAAACGAATGACTCATACAAGAGGGCTTTCAATTTTAATCAAGATAAACCCCTGCTTCAAACTTGCAGGCAGCATAAAACCTTACACGACCTCTCACACTCCTTGCCATCAAGTCCACAGATATTTGCATATTCTAGAGAAGTACAAAACTGCTTTACTTTTTATATCACTTAACAAATCCGCTGAGCACGCAGACACATAGGAACTACATCACAGATACTCAGGACAGCTTCACGGAGCACCAGGGGGCGGAGAAACTGCAACACCCAACAATTCTTTATTGCCATTATTTTAAAGTTTTGGTGCGGATGCCTCTTGTCAGCTGTCCGGCTTAGGTAACTCTGGGGTTTCCCTTTTCAAACAGGAGTAGCAGAGACCAGGAGTTAGAAATAGGAGAAAAGCTGTGATTGTTTGGGAACCTGCAAAAGGAACCATGACACTGCTTTTAACACCAGCACATGTAGGAAAAGAAATAAATCTGGTGGCCTTTCTGAAAAAAAGATATTTAAGTTCTAGGGCATAGTTTCCATTGTATTCATTTTTGGTACAGAAGATGTAACGTCAGCTTGAGAAACCTTCTATGAAGGTTTCTATACAGTCACAAAATTGTTCAGCAGCTTTTTGTTTCCCCCCCTCTTAAATTGTTCTTTTCTTGGGTTCCTACTGATCGGTGACAGCTACTTGCACGGGAATGCAATTTCAGCCATGCAAATAATCTGAATTCATAGCTTTGTTCCCACCACCACCCTCCCTCAGTAAAAATCTCTTTGATCAGACCATCTTACATTAAAGTAATCGTATTACAAATACTCCAGTAATAAAGCTTTAGGACACTTCACGAGTAAAAAACACTTGGCCATCACTGACCCAAATTCAGCGTGTGAGAAATAAGCATGTGAAAAGTCTCACAAGATTTGAAGTTTCTTGAAAAGACATGCAAAGACAGCAAGAAGCATCATCTGTGAGCGATAGCAAGGCAGCTCCATCTGCACCAACCTGCTGGGAGATGTGGAAACTCACCATTTTGGGGGAGGGATTTAATTAATTGCAGCAATTTATTAATTTCAGCAATTCACCCAAGCAAAATTCAAATTTTGCTTTAAGTTTGTACTAGACCAACACACACTAAAGGCAAGTTTAGTGCAAACTTAAAAACATTAGGTTATTCAACAGACATGTTCTACCTCCCAATTCTGATTCAGGAGCTCCGGTCCTGGACGTCTTTCAAAGTCAGAGCAATGGCTGCAAAGGAAATAACTCCGCAGGGTAAACCAGGTCTACACTTATAGTAACGCCCACGTTCTGGGCTGTGAATTAACAAAGCTCTGCCTTCCACCACTAATCCTAACTGTAGCACAACGTGTGGGAATTACACGCTCTCCTCTGCTGTCTGAAGGTGTTTAATGTCATCTCCCTCGTCTGAAAAAGGTAAACCAGGATCAAAAGGGCAAATGGCTTTTTTACAGCTTAGTTTGCACAAATTTCAGTATTAGCCATGGTTTATATCAGAGTTTCTTCTATGTCCCCGCGGCCTTGGATAGCTGATAGCTGCCTGTGTTCCTACCAATCGCTGGAAGTATAAACTCGCTGCAGCAAAACCAAAACTAACCCCCACTGGCAACCTCAGGGAGAGTATTGCAAAATTTGGGTTATTCCCGATTTTTACTTTCCTATTTAAATAAGGAAGAATAGCCTAACAGACCTCTTCAATTAAGTTCTTTCAGTTCAACACATCATTTCTTCTTCCTCTTGGAGTCTGTAACACTCTTTGCCATTTCCTTTATAGTTTCTACTTTAATTTCACCTCAAATTTGAATGTGAGGCTTCAGCACCCACCCTTGTGTTTCAGACTGGAAAAGCCTCAGAAGTGGTGCTGGAAGCAGCAGTTCTTTCTCTCAGCTGTCAGTGCAGCAACAAACGCCCGTTAAATACGTTTGTAAGGATCAGCCCTTCCAGCTCTTCAAATCTGCAAGATCTGCCCCTGAAAGAATTTTTAGGGCACGTTAAGATTATGAATACATGAGAAATTCCTAAGAGAAGACAATCAAACAGGAGGAAAAAAGTCTTTAACTCTCCAGGTCATCACTTGCACACGTTATCACTATGACCATCGGGGTTGCTGAAAACCTACTGAAAAAAGGTTCTTCAGAAAAAGAATCACGATTTTAACTAATGAACTTTACATGGTTTATAAACTGGCACATTACAAGGCATTAGAAAGTTTTTCTTTCCGACTATTTCTAGGACAATTAGCACAAAAATAGAACGGTGTAATCTTGTTTAGCACTTAGGAAGAGAAGCCTTTCCATTTTAGGCCATGAATACATAGCTGGGGCTGGAGCAGTCGTGCAGAGCAGAGCAAAAATTTGACAGTGTCCTTAAAGATCTTTCCCCGCTTCTCCTGAATAAAGACCATTAAAATAAGGTAAAAAAAAAAAAAAAATAAATCAATGGAGCAGTGAGGCGAGAGCTTTATGCTGTTTCAGTGCCTTTACACAATGCGAACGGCAATCAGCTGACGGGTAAGTCTTCCCAGAACTCATTTCCCATCCCAACAACTTCCACTTAACAGAAAGCATATATGAACACGCCAGAGCAGAGTACCCAAGCGCTCAGCAGTTAAGACTTCGAAACCGTGAGAAATACGAACTTCGATTTTTGTTTAACATTTCTGGCACGCTTTATATTTTAACAAAAGTTCAGTTAACAAGTGATCGAGGTATTTGATGGTGGGAAGGGGGTTGCCAAGTTCCTCTTGTTTGTGGACAGTGATTGTATCATACAGGCAGCAGAAAAAGCTTGCGGTATCGCTGTCAACAGCCATCTCCTGGTCCCCTGCCACAGCGCTGAAAACTTATATTCCCAGTACAGCACCTTGTCTCTAACACCTCATCTCCCTTAAATTTGAGAACCAAGACTAGCTACCACAGCTGCTTTGGAGAGCAGGAGATCAGGGTAGGTGGGCAGCAAGGGAATACGTGAAGGGCCAAAAAAAGAAAAAAAAAAAATCTCCTTGACTGAAGCTGTTGTACTACAACATAAGTATTTTTAGCATAATTATTAGAGTTCACAATCACTGCTGCAAAATTTGAGAAGGGGAAGACTAGTACCAGATGTTGTGTCGGGTTTTATTTTTCCAGTACAAAACCAAGAACCTTGTATATCGACCTAAATACTCAAAGAGCTCATCGTTAAACCCTGCATTCATAAAAAGCAGTCTTGGCTAAAAAGCTGAGCCTGACTCCCCAATATCTTTTGTATTTCTATACTGCACTTCCCTCTAAGGACACTTACCCAACTCCTGGAGTAAGGCAATCATGTTTAGAACAGAGGAAGGATTCCAGCTCTTAGAGAGGACTTGCCTGTACTGCATTAGTAAGATTTCCTTGTAATAGACCTTTAGGCATAAACGGGCTCTTACTCACCAGACTAATCCATTACCATGATTTTAAAAGCTATATGGCCAATCTGTTCTTCCATTTACAGACACTTAGTTTCACCTGGTTTTTAGTCATTACAAACTGAGAGGGCTTCATACTTCTACAATTAGGACCTTAATACCTGCTAGAAGGTGCATCTTCACTTAGCAACAAACAAAAAAAAAAATCCAGAATTAGTCTTGATTGAGACTGTTTGCTTTAAGACATCATGCTGAGAACAATGTAGACACGCATCCTGTTTATTCAGCGGGCAAGGACACAACAGCCATCAGAACTGGAAGGCTCTTTACACTACTATGACAATATGAGCGAGCGCTAGTTCAACCTCAATACTTGTTTACCCAGTCTTAGTAGGCAGGGGGAAAAAAAAAAAAAAAAGAAAAAAGAGAGAGGATTTTTTTTATACTGCAAACACCATCCAATAAACCCTTAAACACCAAAAAAAGTTATGTCACTACACAACGCTAAAGAGCTTCTGTTTAGCTAATATTCCAGAAAAGTTCTACACTGGCAACACAATAAATTGAAGCTCTGTTGCCAGAGACAAGCTTTATCCATTCTGAATTATCCTTCATTGTGACCCAAACGCATTAAGACTGACAGACACATGCTTGTGAAGGCTGTGCTCAAGATAGCACGTTGTTCTAAGCCATCTATGGATATATGCTCTTACATACGCATTAGGATCCTTACAGAAAGAAAATTCTCAGTGACATAGAATCATAGAATGTTTTGGGTTGGAAGGGAC
>BOSO01015749.1:0-41262 GCA_018403395.1 Gorsachius goisagi | reverse complement strand
AACCTGACCTTGAATGTTTCCAGGGATGGGGCCTCCACATACTTTGGTTTGTTAGGGAACATTAAGTGAAAACAACAAATATTTTCATTCAGCTTAGATAGCTGACAAACCTTCTAAGGGGCAGAGTGAGCCACCTTGATAAATTTCTGATCCACTCAACACTTTGGAGTACTTACAAGCAGCAATATGGGTTTGACATAACCTGGGCATATTGTGAGAAGCAACATAAGGAGTTAATTGACATTTCCCTACAACTATCTTTAGACAAACATAAAACCAACGTGTTGGATGAGACCCAAAGATCCATTAGTCCAGTTTCCTCTTAGAAAGAGCACAACATGGGAGGCTTTTGCAAGGGCCTGTTTCAGGTCTACAAAGGACAACCACCCTACCGTCATGGCACAGGAAGGCCACTGACCAGGTATCTTCCACTCTGAAGTCAATTACTTCAAAGCCTTTCCAAAACATCAGTTACAACTGAGCGTATTAATATACAAATGTAAATACATTCACTGTTAAATGTAAATTTTGTTTAAAAAGTAAATATTTATGTCAGCTCTAAGGACAAACGTAGATTCTCCCATGGTAGGTCTGCAAGCTCTGACATTGGTAACAAACCATGAAACAAACACGCTTAAACCATCTGCATGGTAGACTCTCTGGAAGGAAGATCTAAACAAAAAACCATGCTGGCTTCTGTTTGGGTTTTATTTTTGACAGTTTGGGGTTTTTTTAATTTGGTTTTTTTACCTTTTAAACGCTTCAGCAGGGTTCCTCTCACATTCCCCAGGTTGCAAGAGGCTTTGAATGGCGGGGTCTCTTAGTTTGTCCTCGTATCCCTGGATCAGTCCACTGCGGCAGATTTGTGTCACTAAACCTCTGATAAACCCCCCGACACACAGCGTGTCCGAGTCTTGGGCCCTGCAGAAATGGAAGGCCAGAGCCTGGCGGTGTAAACCTCTCTGTAGGTTTGCAGGTGAGCTTGGCCACAGTAACTCGGTACAGAGGGCTGTCTTCCCACTGCCGGGCCCTCCTACCAACAATACACCCCAGGCGGCTCCTTTCCCAGAGACAACGCCGGTATTATTCCCAGAATTCGCTACAAGAGATGGTTTGTTGGCAGCACTACTGCTGCAGTTAGCTTTCTCCTGGAGGCAGTGCTGAAGCTTGTGGAAAACCCACTCCCTACAGTAAAACGGCTTTCCCTGCAGCAAGCTGGTTTGAGCCATTTTATAAAGCGTCTTCTCTGGGATTTGTCACACGCAGCACTACACCTTCAGCATCTCACAGCGGGGAGACACGCGTTCACCTTGCACAGAAAAAAATAAAAAAAATTAAAAAAAAAAATCCCGGCGGGGGTTACGGCAATCAGCGAACCTTCCTCGTAAACCTTAGCAGCCTCTTCTCGGGAAGGGTGCCGCTCCGTGCGGATGCTTCATTCCGAGCAGCGTCGCCGAAATCACCGCTCAGCTGACATCGTGAAGCCGTGCCCGACACCAACGCTCGGCGACACTTCTCGGATGGCTCAAAAGTTCACACAGCTCCATGGCCGCATCTGTCGCTTAGGCGGCTGCGCGCGTTCCCAGAACGCAGGCGAGACAACACATCTGGAGGAACGGAGGGGAAGCCAACTTTTCAGTATACACTAAATGCCTTTTAACGCTAGGCATTAATCTCTCTGGATATACATCCAGAAAAAGCTGTCTGTAATGAAGCCTTCCTTCTGGGAATTTTACAGAGAAAGCGGTTGTTCTTCGGAGTACTACGTACCCACCACAAACGCGGGTAAGCACCACTTACTAAGAAAGGATCGGTTTGGACAGCGAGCTTTGCAGACTTTATGCATCTGGGCGAGCGTCTGAGAAGCGCTTCAGATTACGGTTCCTTACGCAGCGTTGACGACAGGAAAAAAACAAAAAGTGTTTACAGCTGCTTATTTCAATACGTTCGTAAGCGTCTTCTTCAGGAACTTGGATTCTTACTGAACCTGTTCTCAGGTATCTTAATCGCAAGATGTCAGAAGAGACAACATCTTCCCCCTAGAGCTCTGAAATAAAGAAGACAGCACTTTTAACCCTCCGTGCAAGTCGCAATTCAGTCAACTGCAAACGCAGACAACAAAGAGTAAAGTCAAGGGCTCTCATTCTTTATTTTTGCTTATGCTGTTGAATCAAATCGATCTAGAGAGCCGTTTCAAAGAAATTTGTCGTTACAAGGTACCATGAGCCACATAGGGAAAAAAACAAAAAAAAAAAACCGCAGCAAAGCCCAACGAACAGCTATGACAGTGGCCTCAAAACCAGGGGGGCAAGCAGCCCTACCTTGTCTCCTGAGGAGACCCGAACATGTCCCTTCTCTCCCCAACCAGCCTCCTAACGAGCCTTCACCGCCGAATTCTCTCTTCACCCAATTTTTCTACTGCCGGCTACGGGGGTTGGGGTTGGGGTTGGTTGGTTTGGGTTTTTTTTTGAAGTTTATTTTGCAGTGGGGGGGGGGGGACAGCCGGCGGCTCCGCTCGCCTCTTTGTTCGCGCCCGGCGGGCGGCAGGGTCAGGGTGCAACGCCCCCGCCGCCTCTGTCACCGCTCCGCGCCCCTCGGCCGAGCTCCGGCCCCGCCGCGACACCCCCCCGGCCCCCCCCCCCCAAAAAAGCCGCTTTATCCCGGGCTGGGCTTTAACCCCACGCCCCGGTTTTTCCTCCAGCGGGCACTGGGGTGGGGGGGGGAGCCTCGCCGCCTCCCTCTCACCCCCCCCGCCCCGCCGCGTCCCAAGTGCACCGGGTGCCCCCCCCCTCCCCGCCCGCCCTTCATCCGCTCCCCACAGCCCCGCGGCGGAGCACGCCCGCCCTGTGCCCCGCTCCCCTCCCCCAGCGCGCACCCGGCTCCGCACAAAGATCCCGGGCACCGCACCCCCACGGACATCACCCCCCCCGCCGGCCCCGCTGTCAGCCCCCCGCCCGCACCGGGCCGCCAGGTACAGCCCGCCCCGCCGGAGAACACCCACCCCCCCGCCGCCGCCACCACCGCCGCCGCCGCCGGGCGAGGGGCCTCCCTACGGCGGCTCGCTCACCTCCGCCGTCGCCCCAGCGGCTGCTCCGGGCTCCCCCCGCGGCGGCGCGGCGCGGCGCGCCCCTCCTCTTCCTCCGGGCCCCCGGGCTCCCGCCCCCGGCCGCCGCCGTGCCAGGGCCGCGGCCACCCGCGCCCGCGGCCGCCCCAGCCCGTGTGGCTGCGCTCGGCGGCGCCGCCCTCACCCCCCGCCGCCGGGCCCCGCCCCGGCCCCGCCCCGACGACCCCGCCCCGCCCCGAAGGCCCCGCCCCCTTCCTCCCCGGCTCCCCGGCAGCTGGGGCGAAGTAGTCCCCGGCGGAAGGAGACGGGCGGCGCTGCCCTCCGCCGGCCCCTTCACTGCTTCTCCTCAGGGCGGGCGCCGTCCCGCCCGCCTCCCCTCAGCGCCCTCCCGGCGCGGCCCCGCAGGGGGCGACAGCGCGGCCCCAGCCACCGCCCCGGGGGGCGCTGGGCCGGGCAGGGCCCTAGGGAGCCGCGGGGCGCAGCCGAGCTCGGTGCCTGTGGCCCAGCCGCAGCCCCTCCAGTCGCATTCCCGGCCCGGCCTCGGCCCCTCCAGCCGCATTCCCGGCCTGGCCCCGCCCGGGAGAACCAAAATTCTAAAAATAAAATGTTTTGGTGGGAGAAAACCCGCCCGCTAACCCAGCCCCGGGACGCCCCTCACGCCAGCCCTCATTCCCTTCTTCACCAAGCGCTGGCCTGACCGCTTTTTTTTTTTTTTTTTTTCCCCCCTTTTGCTTTTCCTCATTTTGCCCAGAACTGGCCCGTTTCAGACAGAATCTCATGAAACCCATGGAGGAGGCCCAGCCTCACCAAACGCACACAGAAATTCTGAAGGGTGCTCCCCCGCCCACACCCCCACCTTTTTTTTGCTTCTGGTGATGCCCACGAGCGAAAAAATCATTTTTCCGAGGCTGCCGAGGGCAGGGGGCTCAGGCACGGCCGGGGAGCAGCCCGCGCCCTCATCTTACCCCACCTTGATCTAGCGACCCTCGAGCTTTACCATCGGTGGATCCCTATAAACCATGGGAAACCTGGAACTTCGTGTGGAAGAAAACAGGGTAGAACTTGCTCCTGGACACCTTTAGGAGGCCTCTGCACCCACGACAAGAAAGGGGAGAGCTCTCCTTTATTTTGGGAAGGGTTTTAATTAAAATTTGCTCCCCTTGGAGCTGACTGCGTTATTTACAATCAGGCGCTTTTCCATTAACTGTTGGATCAAGGTCTTTACGGTTACTAAAGAGTGCCTTCATTTTGGCACGGCTCCGTACGGTTTCACATACCAGGTAATTAAAGTATTGTGGAGTACACACTGAATATATCCATGTGATACACCAGAGTGATTTAGGGCCCTTCAAGGAGCGTCCTGAGATTCTTTGTAGGAGCAAAATGAAAAATAAATTCAGCCAGTATACCGAAGAGCTTAGAAAAACAAGTCTGCCTGCTTCTGAGAACCAGTAGAGCAAGTTTGAAGAACCTTTGGAAGCAGTGAATTACAAATTTGCAAAGCAATTGGGAGTGGGGGAGAAACAGAAATGAGATTAGTAGCAAGAAAAAGTTGTGTGGCTGTTTTATTTTGGGGGTTTTATTTAAGCTTGCTTACTTGGTTGGGTTTCTTTAACCATGCCCTTTACACAAATAGTCTTCTCTGAGCTTTTATTCTCTCCCCCCCCCCCCCCCAGGTGCACCGCCCTTCCATTTTGAAATGTTGTGGCAACTCCAGGCTTCCAAAACTGATGCTAATACAAGTTCCAAGAGACTTTGAACTGTAAAATCTTTTCTATTTGTCTTTTCTTTTTTTTTAACAATAAAGGAATAGAGATAGAGAACATTTGGAGGGAAGGAATTGCAGGTCTGGTCAGCTGAGTTGATTAGAGGCAGAACAGAGGTTGACAGAGGGAAAGAAATTGTAAAAAACCTTCAAGAAATAATTGCAGATTCGACACCTTGAGACAGATCTAAGGCACAAACGTTAGACTGGTAGATGATTCTGAATAAAAAAAAAAAAAGGATTAAATTGGACAATGGTGGGACCTGGGGGAAAGCGCAGCTTCTGCTTTTCTGATGACCAAGACACAAATGAAAGCCCAATTGACATGAAAAGGTGCTGTCAGATTTTGCAACATCCAGTATGAATATACCGCAGCAGGAGGAACGACAGCATGGCTTGCTGAAATCAGAGAGATTTAAATGTAATCACGGTGGAGTTCTAGACAATAATTGTAAAAATGCTAACCATTCCACGCTAATAAATAAATCCTACAACTGAACAGCTGACAGTAATTGGATTTTAGCATGGGATAGAGGATGCAGAGTAATTACCCCCTCTCCAAAACTAACTTGTGGGTGCTGCACCTGAGCAAAGCTTCCCTTCAGGGTATCACTTCTGCAGCTACCATGGGGAGCATCGAGTACTTGCGGGAATGACAAGGGGAAGGAGGAGAGGGGAAGGGAGGGGGAAATGAAAGAAGGAAAATACCACGGCAGGCCTGCAATATAATTATACCTTTATCACTGGTGGGATTTTCAGTCTTTCGTTCAAAAGAAGGCAAAACATTGCAAGATCCGAAGCATGACCCATACACGTCTTTCCAAAAGGATGCACGTACAACCCAAAGGTGAAGGCTGGTATTGGCCTTGCATCGACCCCCCCCAAATTAATATTAGGAAGCAAAAGCGTATAGACACTTTCCATGATAAATCCTTTTTTTTTTTTAAATCCTAAAAAAAAAAAAGTTCAAATGAGATTGTGATGAAGTAAGGGGCACAGCCGCTTAAGCTGGGATCTTTCATCTGTACACAAAAAACTAAGACCCTGAAGTCAACCTTCAAAAGCAAGGAAGGCATTTTGTTATCAGCTTTATTTGCATAGTACCTCCTATATATAACGTGACAGCTTAGATGACATCATCCTAGTGAATTATTATAGCTAAGGGTCAGATATTACTGATACAATTGTGCAATGTTGTAGTTAATGAGACAGTATCAGGATAAGAACCAAACCTTATTTTGTGGTTTTGTATCACTTAGTTTGACATAGATAGCAAACCAACCATGATGTAATTGGATGCACCCTTGGAGGCTACCAGACTGACAGATGAGACCTAAAAAGAGACACGAAGAAGATGAAACAGATCAAAATTTCCTATCTGGAAAAAAAACCACCCTCTCCCTTCTGCCTTCAGTGGCCTGAAGCTGCAGTAACCTTCTTGCTTAACCTGAGCCACGTTGCAGCACCGGGTTTTAAAATACAATGGGAGGTTAGTGTCATGCCTGGTTTTAGGTACAGTTTTATACTTACTTAAATAGTAGTTAGGGCTAAGAAAATGGGAAGAAAACTTTCAGTAAAAAGGTTGCACAAAAAACTGTAACATTATGGAGTCTGCGCCAACATGGAAAAAACCTGAGGGGGTGGGTTAAACAAAAAAATCTGTTGTGCTTCCTACACGATTTGCCGCATCTTTTTCAGAATATTGGGAAAAACTATGAGGTGCTTTTCAGTTATTTTAACAGTTTCCATATGTCGTCATTGGGATATGAAAGGAGTCAATCCTGATGGGCAAGAGACCATCATTGATTACAATAAGAAGGGCAGCATGAGGCTGATACTTAAAAGTCCTCAGAATCCGAGCCATCGTAGACGCGTGTCAGCTTTTGTTGGCTTTGGATGTAGCTTGGAGCGCTGCTATTAGTTTGTCTCTCTCCTGTTTCGTGCATGGCTCAGACCCGCTGCGGGTCCCGCCATCCGGGTGCACGCACGTCCCAGCCAGTTCGGAGCCAGTTCTGCACGGGGAGGGAGTGGAGCCGCGAATCCTTGCAAGCTTGTAACGTCTTCGGTAAAGCTTTTGAGAGGCAGTGATTCACATCCAAAAATAAATGTTTTGCAAGGGTGGGCCTGAGGCGTGATTATCTACTTAAATGTGCAGCAGTCATTCTAACGACTTTTCTAACTTTTTAAGTTACTGATTTTCATGCGTGATTATGTATTAATTCAGGTACTTTCATTCTCTGACAGGTAAAATCAGTGAAGTTGATGGTAAATAAAGATAGTGTAGACTTAGTATAACGTAAGAACATTAACATAAAAAATTTCTCATTTCCCAAGGTAGCAGAGAAAGTCTTATCATGAAATATTTAGGCAGAGGGGTTTCTCCGATACTGATGTTTCAGGTCTCAGTCCCAAAATCTGTCTAGGGTGAGGTGCACTTTCGTCTTGGGCCTCTCAGCACCATATAAGATGTCTCCACAGAATCACCTGGAAGTCCTGTGCATGGGCGGCCCCTGTTCAGCCTGGCATCCGCTGCAAGATTCGTGGGTCCCTCTCGGCAGGGCTGCTGCTCTGGTCGCTTCTCAGTCTGGGGAGACGCCTGGGCTTGCTCCGTCCCATGCACAGAGCTCTGCACCTCTCCTTGTTCAACTTTGCAAGGTTACTGCCGGTCCGGTTTCGTAATTCAACAAGCTCCATCTGGACTGAAGCTTGCTGTTTACCACACAAACAGCTTCTCCCATGCAGCACAAAGCCCTCCGCAAGTTGCACTTGGTGTCATCATCCAGACTAGCAATGAACCTGCTGGAAAACATCAGCCCCCGGTATCGATACTGGAGCCCCCCGCTACTCACTAGTTGCCATTCTCTGAACCAAGCCACGCAGCGGCTTTCCAACCCACCTGATCAACTGTTCCTCCAGGAACAGCTCCTCAGCTCCTACATGGAAATGCTACAGGGGGTGCCAAAAGCCTCGCTGGGGTCTGGTTAGATCATGTTCACCATTTGCCGACCATCTGCGGAGTCGCAGTCAGTTGTGCCGGTAAAGCACCGGGCCCATCCGAGAGGATATGCTCCATGAGCTCCTCTGAAACTGCGGTAAGGGTGACCGTCTAGTTCCCTGCATCCTTCTCCTTGCTTTTTTTAAAAGAGGAACATAATGCTGGCTTGGTTTGGTTTTTCCTAGTTATCAGGGACTTCCCCTCATCGTTGTGATTTTCAATAGATGAAGGCAATAGTGTTCTTTTACATAAGAATATAGCTCGGAAGTATAATAGTTCCTTTCAGCTCCTTCCTCAAACCTTCCTCATTACCCGGTAATTTGGGTAGGAGTACTATCTATCCCATCTATTGAAACTGGATCTCTGTGAACAAAGGACGCAAGAATGATTGAGTTAAAGCAAAATTAAACAAAAGATCCTGGATAGGATAACATGGTAGCTGGAAGCTTGGCCAGGAGAGGAGGGAGCTGTATTCTCCTTCCCCCCGAAAAGGAAATTGTTCCCATTTCCAGGCTGACAGCATTAATTTCTAGGTCATTACAGAACTGCCACCACAATGTATTCTAGTTGCACTGTGATAAAAAACAGCTACCATGGTTCAGTTAAGAAAAGGCAATTATCAGCTCCTTGATAAACAAGGGCCAGGATCCGTGCCCTCTTTCAAACAGCAGCATTGGTCCTGTAGCCACAGAAAAGGAAAGGGAGGAGGTTTGCATCTGCGTATCCTCATCCTCAGTGCAAATACCTGTGGGCATTGAATAACCCAGCAATGGTGGACGGTCCTTTTGCAGCTTGAAAACAGAGTAGGGACAAACTCAAAAGACCTGCTGCCCACACCTGGGGAAGGTGGAGAGTGGGAAGAGAAGGCAGGCGCGGAGAGGCACCCGTACTGCCTGGCTTATGGTGCTTAACCAGCTGGTAGCTCACCCTCCTGAGCTACCAAAACCAGAGCAAAACACAGCAGCAGTATTGCAGATACCATAATTACATGAATGCCTGATCGCTTGGGTTTCTATTATATCACGTGTAGTTATAACTGTGATTGTATCTACTACTATGCGATACTATCATCCTAGGAGTACAATTGCTCATGGCCGCTATGCTGTCAAGAAGAAAGCATCTCCAGATGGCTGTTCAAAATAGGAGCCTGGTTTAAATGCTCTGAATTGCTTCTGGAGTAGCCTTTTCCTTCCTCTCTCCTGACACGAGAGCACCATCCTCCCAAGGTGGGCACTGGGATTGCACACTAAATTTAGCCAATAGGCTAGGAGGCACTTTTATGCCTCTTGGACAAAACCCCAGGCATTTGCTTTCAAGATTTCCATTTTTTTTGTTTTTATATATATATATATATGCAAATATGCATCTGCACAGAACTAGGAAGAGATGAATTGTCTATGTAATGATTGATACTCAACCTCTGATACTTATTGGGCACGGGTTTAGCTGGATGTCTGGAAAATACATTGCAATCTTTAGGCTGCTAAAAAAAAAAAATCTTAAACAACTACTTTTAGCATCCAAGAAACGTGTGTTGATGTAATGCTCTGGAGTGCTATAGTCTGACCAGCCTGTGTCATTATAGCCATGAATATTGCTGTGTATACAGGAACACGAATATACTTCAGCTTCCTTCTACCTTGAAGTAACGTTACCCAGTATTTGTGCAATATGAATTATGGTATAACATTACTACTCTGTTTAATAACAGCTGACAATGCACAAAGCCAGTCAAAATAAATAACATTCTGGAAAACGGGTGCTGCAGTTGCTAACGAGTTCTGTTGGATGAAAACGTATGAGGAAATAGGAAGAACTTAAAGTCTTGTTAAGTGATGGCATGAACATGCCCATGGAGTGGAAAGAAAAAAAAATTCCACGGCAGTAAGAAAGCTAAATCAAGAAAGTGACTTTGTATGCAAGCTAGAGTAGAAATATATTCAGTGTCATTCTCAGACTTGGTATGAAAAAGATAACCAGTTGCCTAAGAATACAATACTTAAATGAATTATCAGAATTACTAGAATAACAGAACTTTATGCTGGCCCAAGATTTTGTATAAAATCAGTGAAATCAAAAATATTTGTGAGAAATGAATAAGCCGTAAACTTTGGGAGATTTTGTGTACAAACAGCTTAAGTACATATGGAATATTCCTCATGTAATCTCGCCTTTTTCATCAGTGCGTGTCACAGGCAGTGTCTGAATGCTTGCCCTGACCTGCCCTGTGATCTTGAGCAACTCGTGTCGCCTTACCTGCTTCTATTTCCCAACGGTACAATAAAAATAGTAAATCTTTCCTATCTCCTTTCTCATGCCCCATCAAATGGCAAGCTACGGCAAGATTTGCCAAAATAGTTTGTACCACCTCAGTAACACAAGGTAGCTGTAAACTTACTCTAACTGGCTAAGTTTGACTGATGTGTCATGGAATCAGCACAAACCACCCAGGCTAAACTGTAGTACATAGCCAGAATACTTCTTGCTGTATATGCTCTTACAAACTTCTGCCCTAGGCCTATAGTAGCTCATTAGCTTTTATGCAAGAAGCCATGCTGATATACTAGAAAAAGTCAATTTATCTCATTTTCTCTCCACGTAGTTCGCCCTGTCTCAAGACAGTTCCTTGTTATTTGTGAATCTCCGCATTTTGAACACTACACTGCAGTCCTTCTGCGGGCAGGCTGCCCGTTTGACAGAATCATAGAATGTTTTGGGTTGGAAGGGACCCCCAGAGGTCACCCAGTCCAACCCCCCTGCAGTGAGCAGGGACACCGCTAACCAGATCAGGTTGCTCACAGCCCCGTCCAACCTGGCCGTGAATGTTTCCAGGGATGGGGCCTCCATCATCTCTCTGGGCAACTCGTCCCCCAGGTCAGTAAGAGTTGCCGTCGCACTTATGCTGTTCCTCTGAATTTGTGGGTGCTCCACAAGTCATTCTTTTAGAAGTGAGAAAATGGCAGGATTTAGTTTCTGCCAGTCCTTTCAAACAAACTTCACCCGAACAGGGAGCAGCCTGCTCCATCCAAAGTTGGGTGGGCATTCTACCATTCATTGCATTAGCTGCAAGACTGTTACCTGTATGCAATGCAAATTTGGTTTTATCTGTGAGCTAAGCTTCCAGAGCTATCAGCATTTTGGAAATAACACGGAATGCAATCATGCCCATCTTTACTCCTTAACATAAGGCACGCTTAAAATAGCAAATACAGATCCTCCTTTCTTACGAGGGGACTCAGGTACCACAAGCCACGCACACCAGCTCAGCGAAAGCACCAGAGGAGCCAGGAGCAGAAGGGAGCAAGCTCAGAGCTGTCGTGGGGGCCCTTGCTGGCCAACGCTGCCCACGGCATCTCAGGGCAGCTCCGGCTCCTGCCCTGCCCAAGCTAAGGTGAGGGAGAAGAGGGTAAAACTGCATCAGCATCTTCCATCACTGCACTGGGGTCTGTTTGAAAAGTCATACCCCTCGCTTGGAGAATTATTTTTATGCTTGCAAAGTTTGTCAATACAAATAATCAGCATAATCCTAAAAAAATTGGAATGTAAGCTTTTTTTTTTACAGGCTGAGGCCATTAAAATGTCATATATGTATTATAAAATGAAATTATTCATGACAAGCTGTAATCAACAAGGGTGAAGATACAAGAGATTTTTTTTAGCTCTTTCAACTGCATCTATGAAATCACTTGATTAGTCCTTTTCTAACACATTTCTAAACGCAGAGAAAATACAGAGTGAGGCGATGAATTCTTAGAGCATATTTTGGATAAGTTTGCTTAGATTAATTACAGGTCTTCTGGTTCTAGAAGCAGCAGCTAAGATATATTTCTAGAAATGTCCTATTAGACTTTGAAAATGAAATGAGAAAGACAAATTAATGTTGATTGAATAAAACCAGCAGTTACATTTTGTGTGGAAGTGAATTTAGGTTGAGCATTAATGTCCTTTGATAAGCAGAATTCCATTCACTTCCCCTAAGAATCTACTCAGTTTCCCATCTTCCAGGCTATCTATTCTAGTGGATTTTAAAAATCCAGAATAATTCCCTTTATAAAGGGAATAAAAAGGAAATAACCAAATGATGTTTCTTCTTGCAACACAGTAAAACAACTCAAAACTTCAGATGCATAGTGGAGGAGAAGACTCCTATCAAAGCAACTAACTTTTCCACTTGCTATTTTCCAGCATGACAAAATTGATGTTTTATGAGCTAAAATTTAGTTTGACATGTCATAGTAGTAAAACATGCTATTTTTTTCCTGCACCTGCACTTACCCAACACAGCAGTCACGTGGTTTACTTACACTTTACAAGCTGAAGGTAACTCGGGAGAGATTCAGAAGGTACATGAAGTTGATTCAGGGGAGATGCTAACTTTGGGTATTAAATGGCGTTTGTGGACGTGCACAAACCCTGCAGACACGTAGATGGCCTCGGTGCAGTTGCGTATAGAGCTGCATCAAAGACTGCAGGGTGGGCTAGAGAAAGCAACAGCATCCACGCATACCTTCTTGTGCAATAATTGGCCAAAAGTTCTCTTGAATTGACAGGCACAGGCTTTTCCAAAGTAGTCTGGATTTCGGTGGCATATCTTTTGGACCAGTCAGTGTACTGGGAACTTGGAAGATGAACGCGATGATGGCTTTGGAGCGGCTCTTGGGCGGCGCTGAGCGTGGCGATATGTGACCGAGTATCTTACTGTTGGCTACCAACCCTCCCCTACTGTTCAGCTTGCATTACCAAATACCCTGCCTTTTCTGCACAGCATCAGCACACTGTAGAAATCCAAGCTGAAGTCTAAATCCAGGCCACGTCTTTAAAGCTCAAAGGGTTTGGGTACAGGTTGTTTCCATGAGTGCCTCATCTTCATAAAACCCCGTTAATACTCTTACGAAGCAGACGATGAAATTGAAACCTGTGAGAAGAGACGAAGATCTGGCTCATGCAGCAGATGGTTTATGGCGATGCTTTATGACTACAGAATACACTGCCCAAAAGGATTAAAGGATATTTAGATGTAGAGCGAGACTCGTCTTATTATTTTAGCTTTCTCTTGAAAGCGAGTCTCATTAAAATGGTCTAAAAAAAAAAAATACAGAGCGGAGGTTAAGAGCGGAAAAAAAGCATTAATTTGGTGATACAATTCCTGAAAATGGCATGTTAAACTAACCAGATTACCAGTCTGACCTATTCACCACCTTACAGGTGAATTCCTGTGATCCTAAACTTGCTGGAAGACTGGAAAAAAAAAATCTCAAGTCCAGTTTGTTACACAGTCGTAAGCAGCAGACAAAGGGCACAAGATAAATTGTCTTTGCTGGCCCTGCTGAGTCTTAGCAAGAACGTTCCCATGCCTTAGTGCTGGATGTACTTAGAAACATTAAGAGGTGGCACATAGGACCTTGAAACTGAGGACTGAGCAGAAGAAAAAAAAAATAAAAGGATTTAAATGGATTAAGCAGGTGATGGGACTCAGGCAGAAGGAGGTGGAGATAAGTTTCACTATCTAGTAAATGAGAAGAGCAAGAGATGATAAATGGAGTCTCAAAGCCTCCACAGATTAAGTTATCTGGGTGGGAGGCAGGTGTGAATTACTGGCAAAGTACATGGACCAAAGGGATTCTTGTATTTGCTGGTGTAAAATAAGTTCCCCTTCATGTGACACAGCCGCAGTGGTGGAAACACTCAGGGCTGTGCCTGCCCGTATACGTGTTATCTAAGGACTGGGGAATAACACTCAGCATGAGAAGAGAAGGAACCTTTAGTGTCTCAGCAGAGACTCAATGAAGTGAAACAGAAGGGCAGCAGGAAGGTCAGCCTTGACATACATAGGAAAAAAGGCATTAGCCACCGTGGCAAAGACAATCTTACTAGAATGGGGAATGGAGAGGGCTGGGAGCAGTCTGAAGACACCCAAGGACGCCACCTATACAGCAGGTAGACACGCTGCAAACCTTGCTAGAAATCAATTACGCACCCACAACATCAACAGGTTTTCAAATCTCATGACCAAGAGTCTTGTTGTAAAATACCTCTGCAACTACTTCCAGGTCAGTCTGTATTTCTCAAGCAGTAGGAATCCGTGTGGTGGCTGTGACTCCGTTATCATACCTGCCCTGTTTTGCTACAGCTTTTAGCATGTATTTATTTTCTTCCCCTTTGACAGCTAGTCAAGGGGGTAATCGCCATTACCCTTAGAGTAAATCGAAATGAGCAGATTAAAGCCAGGTTTATCAGAAATTCTGTCAGGTTCTGTCAGAAAAATAGAAAATAAATTCAATGACTTTCCCATTAAGAATGATGGATTATGTCCCTGTATTAAGCCACTATATTAACTCCCCATGTTAAGACACTAATTAAACAACAATGGTTTCCCTCCTTTGATCAGTGCTCCAGATTTCAGAAATCACTGAAAGACAGGTAGACACTTACTACTTTGCAACAGTTTTTAAGGAAAGGGAATAGTTAAGTGGCTGCTTTCAAGGAGTTTTAGACTCACCCATGTTTTCTATTGCGCTATATTCACAGCATTCAATTCAGTGGAAGAGGATTAAGTGTTTTGCTGCTAATTCAGTCTTATTACTGAAGGTAATAGCATTCACGTGTATGAGCTGCTTTATAACCCTACTGACATGAACCAAAGTCAGATGTGAGCAGTATGCAAGCAGGGTGGTGACCACAGCAGTTGTCCCAGCTTTACCATCCAGCAAGACTCTCATGCTTTCATTTAGTAGGAAGATTTTTTTTTTTACCCCAAAAAACTTCATACTTATTTTCTTCTCATTTAAGCCATGCACCTTAACCATATGCATGGGCTGGTTATGTTCTTTAGTGTTTTGATTGCATTCTCAGAGGGCTACAACCACCAAATCCCCTACTAGCTCGTTAAGTCACTAGCTTGAGCTCCTCGAGATCCACCCACACCACGAAGAGTAATTCCCTCCAAATGAAATCAAATTATATTTAATCGGGAAATTTAATTATGCCATAGCAATAGGGTTTTGGGTTTTTTTTTGAACGCCATAGATTAGCTGGATTAATCAGATGCTCAGGGGGTAGGCGGTTGATATTGAAAAGGCAAAATTTGTTTGCGCTGTATGTACAGACAATTCTGAAACTGCCAGCCAAATCAGAAAGAAAGGCTTTGCATTAGTACTTTTAATGAGAAGTAGATTAGTAGAAGCTGTGCAGTTAAAATAAAACAAAACTAAACCAATCACCATTTCCAGCCAAGCAGAAGAGTGCAATAACAGTGTAAATTTTTAATAAATACAGCATCACTGGATGCTGAGTGGCAGCTTCAATGTTATCTCACTATGAATGTGTAAAAATTAGTTGGGTAATTCAGCTTTCTGAGGAACATTATTAACTATATTAGAATTGCAATCAACTCAGGAAATCAGATTCCTAAACACCCTTGAGGCTGATGCCTGTTTTTATACACAGCATCTGGGAGGGAGCAGGGGTAATGAGCACGCGTGGAGTTAGGACAAGGCAACACAAGTATTTTGGGAACATAGACCCAGGTTTTCCTTAGCTTATGTCTGAGCCAGAACTGTTTCCAGCTCCGCATGGAGGCAAGGCCCTGGTATAAAAGCAGCCCCTGCCCTGGAAGCAGCGTGGAGCCAGGACGGGGGGATGGCCCGAGCTGCCGCAGGGGGAGCACAGCAGCAGAGCTGGTGGGTAAGGAGTCGAGGAGTGTGTGTGTATAATTATATTCATGTTCTGATCACATAGCCAGATGACTCAAACACATGTTGCTGCTGTTCCTAGGAGCATAGAGAATTTGGACCACACCAGTCACCACAACAAAAAAAAAAAATAAAGCAAGCTATAATGGCTGTCATCACGCTGGTTTGTAAGCAAGGCACATTGTCACCTTTGTGAAAGTCTACCTCATTAAGGATAACATCAACGTGACATTTTCATTTAATCCTAATGACTGCATAATTATTAATTACAGTAGCTACAGAAGCAAAATCCCAGGGAAGCTGATATCTCAGTCATACAGTTCTTCACAGTTGCCAGGTACTTACAGATTACTTTACCCAGAAAAAAAAAAAAAAGTCACGTAGCCATTCTTGCTGGGAAACAGTCATCATGGATATAGAAATCCTGCCACAGTCGCTGAAGATTCTTTTGTGTCAGGCTTAAAAAAAAAAAGAATTATGAGCAGCATTTCTTTTAAAAAAATATTTGTTATGACAACTCAGTTTATTCAAATCACACCTTGAAGTTGTCAGTGTATTGAACACACACATCAGATAATATTGTTCATCATTGGACTAAGTCCCACTGAGTTAATAAGTAAGCATGATTCTCATTGGCAGCAAGTTACATTCTATTACTAATATCATTGATGCTAATTTAAACCTGCTTTCTCCTATTGAAGCTTTTGGTACTTCAAATATTTCATTGGAATTAATGAAATAAACCTCTTTTTGTCTGAATCAGTTCCAGATTATTTGAGTTGTGCTCATTGCAATTAGAAAAGCCCCCTTTTAGCAAGTCAAGGGAGAAAAGTTGAGATTGTCAACCACACAATATAGTTTTTTTACAGGTAGTTTTTCGAAAGTGTAGAATACTTGGAGAGGAAGAAGGATTTCTGTTGCACTTCAAATTTGTCAATATTTACATCCGTTATTGGTTTTGTTCTTTTTGCTGCAATTAAACAGATTATACATTTAGAATAGAAGCTGAAGCAGAGGGGATGGTGTAACTCCAAGTATTTTTCCCCATACTGAAGTAATCAGCCAGAGAAAGAAAAAATGGATGAAAAATGAATTAAGCTACACTAACCGTGCTTAGTGTGGTGGTCTGAAAATACGTAAAGAAATACCATAAATGCCATTTTTTAAGAAAGGTTTCACTTAAAACTGGTGTTTTAAGACCTCTTTGTGGAGTTAATTTTGAAGAATGGCAGCATTAGCCTGTAGTAACCTTCAGCTATCTTCCAAGCTTCCACTTAACGCATTTCAGATAGAGCCACGTTTCAGGACCCTCTCTGCTTTAGTTCTCACTCACATGTCTGACGGTAGGAATAAGTAGTCTGAGTCCTGGTGGGCTACCGGTGTCTTTAAAGCTGAAGATGAAGTTCACACATAAGGTTTTGGATCTGGCTATACATCCTAAATAACCCTGTGACTACTCTTAGGGGTCTAGGCAAGCATTTTGATAAGTTATAGAGAAGCCAAACACAGGAATATCTGGAAAGGTAGTTGTTATGATCATAAAATGACAAGCAGATGTGCTACAAGGGTGTCTGGGCAAGAGCAGTGTACCAAGGCTAGAGTCAGAAAATTGAGAGGGGAGAGAAGGTAGGAAGCCTCGATAGGGAAATGTGAAGTCTGTACTAAAAGACATGAATGGATTTAGCAAAGCTTTGTTCTAAAGGTGAAAAACCATGGTTAATAATAGTAAGAAACAAGATCCTGGAACAGGGGAATTTAATTACCACACCAATTATACACTCTTTACAGAGTTCTGGGACACAGAAGACAGCATAGCAAGGAGGAGGACAGTGTAGGCTTTAATTAAACACAGAACATGGAACCGGCCCTCTAAATCAGTCATTGTTCCTAGGAGGCAAGGACGAGCACAGAGCTGTGTAAATGTGTGAACAGAATTTTGGGTAACAGCCCTACAGATTTCTCCGAGGAAAGTGCTTCGACAGATGCCAAGTGGGACTACTTCTCCTTATGCTGAACCCAAAGGCAACAAAAAATTCAGAATTACTTCATGGTATCCAAGAAAAATCTAAAGAAATCTTGATGTGTAGGGCTCGGAGTTTATTTTTTCCCCAGGTCTGCAGTGAGGTATTGGAAAGAAAACAGAGGCTAATGGTCTGATTCAGATAAAACTCAGACACTACTCTTTGCAATCCAGGACAGCTTTCTTCCCATGCGAAGACCAATTCTCTTTCTTTTCTTACACACTTATCCGCAATTAAAGCATTGATCCAACCCTTCATGCAGCTTAAATGTGTCTGCATCCATAAGCGTGAGCAGGACCCTGCTTAGTTAACTGCAGCCAAGGATCTTGGTCCGCTGCCTTTAGTGGAAAGTGGTCTGCAGTGGCGGTCCGCCAGAAAAAAAATAATCAGAAAGTATGCTTACTATCTCTATGCAGAAACCACATCTGAACAGAGTTCTCTGTGATAAACCATCGCTGAGTCTTTTCAGACAAGTTGACAACAGCATTTCTTTTCAAACTATGAAACAGGTTCTTGGTGATGACACTTGGAAATGCCTATCATTTAAGTGGCAGGATAGGGAACATGAAGGTTTGTTATTTGCTAGTCAACACTTTGCATCTCACCCTTTCTTGGAGTAATTTTTCTAGTAATTTTTTTTCCCCGTGAACCTTGTCTGAATATAATGTGACAACACCATGGTCAGCAGTAGCCAGGGGTCCATGACTCAAAGACACCAACCATGACAGGAACAGACTTTGGATGGGGAAGGAGATGAGACTAAGGCAAGACAAAATAGTTCTGGCAGTGACAGCAGGAGACTGGACAGGTCCCATGAGATATGCACATCCTAAATCTATCAGAGCTGCATGGTTAAGGCTGGAGTAACGAGAAAGACACTAACCATCAGTAAATGCAACAGAACTAGGACAAAAATATGCACAAGATTTCCTCAAGTCTGCTGTGACTGGAACACAATAATCTTTACGTCTCTTTCTAGGTCTGCTCTGGAGCAAAACCACCCTTGCATAGTGTCAGTAGTAGGGCTGGTTGTGACAAAAATACTTGCTGAAGAACAGTTCCACCACAGAACACATCCAGCATCAGTTTTCTCAGACAGTTATCTTTGCACCTCTAGGAGGCAATGACAGTTGTTTGGCACTTTCTGATTCGATTATAGGGGGTTGGAGGAATAAAGTTATTATTTACCCCCACACACATTTCAGTCTGGAAAGGTTATAAAAAATGTGCACATTTAAAATCTTGCTAGCTCTGCACAAATTTATGGTCATTCATGCATATGAAGTATTTTAAGCATGTAAAGTGCTTAGTCACACTCAAAAATTCAGCTATCTGTACTAAAATGAACATTCCGTTTCTCACTGATGTGAGCCCTGTCCCACGCAAGTAGCGGTGTCAAGGAAAAAAAAAAATCACCATGCATATACCTGTAGGTAAGAAGGTAACCTCTATATTTCAGGTTTTATATGTAGTATCTAGTATCAGATAGTGGTATGGCAATATTTGCTCACCTTTTTTTTGTTGACTCCTATGTCTGGTTGGCTGCTCAGTGTTGATGTGTAAATTTAGTTCTTGGAAAGAAGGAATTATTTGACAGACATAGATTTAAGAAGACTCCACGTATTCCAACAAAACATTCTATAACCCATTTAACTGTAGAAAAAAATAATTGGGAAACCAGTCAAGTACTTCTAGGACATGCTAAAGTCTTCTTTTAAACCTTGTAGGTATTGCTAGCTACTGGGGGAAAAGGCTCGGAGTCAAACATCTGGAAGCAAGTCAGTCACAACATTCCTGCAGCCTTTGAAGCAAAATGCATAGTCAGAGTGGAAGACAGGAGAGAAAACGGCCTCAGAGAATGAATTACCCTCTTCCAGTCATCAAAAACTCACGCATTTAATTTGTCCCAGTTGAGCTGGTCTGCACAGCAAGTAAGCTACACCGAGGAACCCCCCCACGTGACCACCACAGGTACCCACGGATATTCTGTCACATCTCAAGTACAGCCATACATCTTTCAGATCTTTATCTCTACTCATCTGATGGCACAGATGTTCTTCTTGCTAGCTTCCATAAACATTTTCCATTCTCTTTCTTCCAAACCTCTTTTCACCATAGGGGACTGAGCTGGAATGCAAAACTATCGCCTCCAGTCAGAGCAATAGCTGGGATGCACTGGATCACTCTGCAGTGGCAGGGACCTACGTGCTTGAGCAAATGTGGAGTTGAATACTTTAATCAAGTAGCTAACTGCACATATATTAAAGCAACAGGAGGAGAAAACATGGTTTCCTATGGCTTTGCTTTCCGATCAAGATGCAGTAATCAGTGAAAGGTTTCCCCATCAGCTAGACACTCATGTTTCTCCCACGTGAAGTATTGGGGCTCAGTTCACACCATAGCCCTCCCTTCAACACAGGGACCAATACTTTATTTTGCTGGTTCCACAGAACCCGCGTGAATTTTGTGTTTCTCGGGCTATTACTCTTCCATCAGATCTGACATAAAGCGGCAAATGGATTCACAAGATAACAAACTGGAGACAGACGTTAAGATTGCCTGATTACATGAGATGTGTTTGTCTTAGAAAGCCTCATTAGCAAGAGGGTACATATGTTCAGAAATATAGTTCCTCTTTGCAAAGCAAGCAGCAAAATGCACTCCCCAGTTCCAGTGTAAATAAAGGAGCTGAAGATAAGGCTAAAGGAACATGTAATTGCATAATATCAAACAACCATCCAGAGATACCTAATCTACAGCCATGGACAGAAGACCCATAGAAGCATTTAAAAGAACATTGGTTTAAGAACCGCTTCATTTTCTCCACTTGAAGATTAAAATGCAAGATGACTCATTTGCTCTGAAATAATTTTTTAATGTGACTTACTGGCTCATCAAGGGTTCCTAGGGTAAATATCTTTAGATCTTTACATTTCCAGGATTTGAAGATCATACTTAAATATTTTGATTACTTTTTCCCCTGAAGAACCAAATCCACTTGTTATTGTATAGCTTGTGAATTAAGTCTCCATTACAGTTATTAGATTTCTAACAACGTCATTAGACATTCCAGCTTTTTTTAAAATAGTAACCAAAGTTTGACTCTGATAAGGATGTCATATAATGACATTATTTGAAATGCAATAGTGAAGTGAGCTTGCCAAATCATTTTTAATATGTTAGCTGTCATAAGTCAGACTTTACTAGTACAGTTATACCCAGCTGGTTTTAAGGGGTAAAGGATGGGGAAAGACTACTTTCTGCCAAGGAAAAGCCCTTTCTTCTGAAGGAAGAGCCCTCTACAGCTAAGTGAGTAGGAATTCATAGAAATAATTACACTTTTCTGCCTTGACCCTTTGCGTAGCATGGGACAAAGTATTTCAGACAGAATATTTTGCAGCATTTGTTACACTTAATTGAAAAATTCATAACCAACCCTTCTCTTTCCATTTATCTCAATATCTACAGTCTCCAATCTCCATTGCTAATAGCCTGGGTTTTACAAGTTTACTTGCAGGGACAGGTGATTTAATGCTATTACATCGTGTAAATCCCTTTTCCAGGATGAAAAGAATCACCAGGGAATAAAGCAAAATTCCCTTCCTTCTTTCCATTTGTCCTGTCTTGTTCCTGCAGCAATACACTGTTTCACTTTCCAAAAAGTACGTCTGAGAATACCTATGGTCACACAAGATATGAATTAAGATTACATGCTCATATATGCTTTAGGAATTATGCATTTCCAGTGCTTGAACTCTTATGTCTTCCTGGGGCATACTGCAAAGCCCACTGGAAAAGTATTCTAGAAAAGAAGGTATTTTGAGAACCTAAAAACACCTTCATATCAGAGCATGGATTTTCTTCTCTAGCTACAGAAGCAAGTCTTGAACATGACTAAGGCACCTCAAGTTTGATTTTAATAATCTTTTTGGCAATAAATTGTGTTATATTCTACAGGTGGTTCCACTGAAGTGGAGGAAAGTATTATATCCTCAGTCCTAAGAATATCAGCCTGTTACACCTTGCCCCTACCTCAAATTTAGATTAATTTAAGAGGAGATTAAATATGAGTACGCTTAGGCAAAGGAAGGCTGAAGAGTCACAATGGAATGCAAGTTAATCTGTTTGGCTTTTTTGCTAGCAGCATAAATAAGTAATTGGGATAACAGATTTTCAGATGATGTACCCTTCTGAACAGCTTTCAACTCCAGAGATTCCACCCGGTGGCTCACGTGAGAGGACCAAATTAAGTATCTATTACAATACACTTCTCATCTTTGGTCAGCCAATATGTCAGACAAAATAGTCTTCAGGCTTAGAAGCCTGGAGTTTTAAAAAAAGTAGTACTTATATTGCAAGTTGGAACTTTGCCACAGGCAATAAATTAAGAGCCGTGAACTGTTTCAAGCAGCGTCACGGTAATTTGCAGGAGCACATTAAAAGCAGTGAAGATACTCGAATGTTTCTTTTTAAACAATGCTAGAAAGGGAAGTTACAAAATGGAAATGAAAATAATTCTAGAAAGATCTAAAGGGTTTGCATCTCTGCACTCTACTGAGAAACTGCCTGTCAAACCACATTCTCAATCCATTTTCAAATAATCACTAAAAGGGTTAACTCACAAAAGTTGTATCCTGTACACGATGTAAATCAGGTACAGGTGTATTACAGACTTATTTCAAAAGAATTGGGGGTTTCATACTATCTAAAGTTTTCTAAAAATTACATAGGATTTAAAAGATACAAGTGAATCCGAAGGGGGACTGGTAAAATTTCTTTTGCTTGCCAGTAACCTGCTTGTTCTGGATATTTTGTGAATCCCACTAGACACTTGTTTAAACTTCAAGTGCTCTTGCTAATGTGGTCTTTCATTTTCAGAAATGCCTGGCTGAAATATCAATGATTAGGCTCTTTTTAAGTGAACATTTGCTCTTTAAAAAAATTCCTGTATTCAGAAGACAGAGGAGGTATTCTTCACTGTGACGTTACTACCTTTTGATTCAAAAAAATTGCTGATGTATGTCTAAACCACCCACCATGTGAAGAATAGCTGCATTACTTTTTCAAAAGCCCTGTCTGGCAGGTTGAAGAGGACAGGCTATATGTCATGTGGCATTGCTTCCGATTCCTTGACTGCTGGAATCCATCCTGTGAAATCAGAAAATTAAGCAAGAATTGCTTTAATTACATCTCAGAGGACAGCAGGAGGCATGGTGTACTCCTTCTCCAACCCTACTTGCAGGGCTGTAGCAGAAGCAAGGAGCACACGCAAGCAGAAGGCAATGCAACTGCTTTATACCCCTCAGATCTGGGGAGGACGAGCCCTCGGGTCACTGCAGCTCTGCATGTGTAAAGGAGAGGCAGCCCTCCCTTGGCAGTCACCAACAGCGTCAGGTCACCTCTTCCCAAAAGAAATATTCTAAGCAGGGAGCAATGCAATGAGCTGAAACCAGGCTGGTTTGGTAGATCCTCCAGGTTCAGATAGCCGAGATAAGCCTCTTGGTCCTCATTCCCCGCTGTCCTGCTGCAACCTCCCCCAGCCGGTGGTTTCCCCCTGTGCTGGCTGCCTTGCAGCATTTTTTTGGCAATGGCATGGATGGTGCAGGGGGTGGCATTCAGCACCATTTGGGTGACTGGGTGCTGGTGGGAGGCACATCTGGCTCCGTATACACCTACATCACAGGAGTCACCAGCCATCACTCCTTTGGCTGCCAGCTTCCTTTGATTCAGTTACCTCAAACTCAAATTAGAAGCAGCTTTCCGTATGCTGACATACCATGCAGGGAGTGAGATCTTCCAGGGGAAGGACTGGTGGCAAAGACAAAGTGCAATCGTATTATTCAAAACATGTGAGGAATGAAGTAATATGGGCTATTCCTCCCACTCCTCACAGGTTTTCATCTGAACTGTAGCCAGCTGAAGGCATTGATCTCAAGCTGCAGTCTGCTTGGAAGGTAGTCCAAAGAGCAGGGAATTCATTTATAGAAGAATTAAAGCCCGTTTCAAACCTCAGCACTCTCCAGTCCAAGCACTTTTTACATTTTTTGGCAGCCTTTGCTTCTTAGAGCCACACAACCAAAATAAGCTCAGGTATTTTCCCCTGAGGAATGCAGAGGGAGACACTCATTACAGATATTATCATGTAGTTTTACCGTCTATTGGAATACAATAATTTACCACAGGTATGGGTGCCAAGAAAGTGAATAAAGTTGAGGTCTACTGGTTAGCCTCCTAATGAACGAGGAAAGGGCCAAGCCATGTCTGAAGTGCTATGGCAGGAATGCACTATTTTGCCCTTCCACTTACTAGAAAATTCACATCAATGGCAACCAATCATTTGGCACCGTCCTTTACCATTTACAGCAATGAATGCAGTAGCTTTCAGAATCGTATTGCAAATATTGAGCATCCCCTATATGCCTTTTAGTCCATCTGACATGATTATAGAATGGTTTGAGTTGGAAGGGACCTTACAGATCATTTAGATCCAACCCCCCTGCCTTGGCCAGGGACACCTTCCACTAGACCAGGTTGCTCAAAGCCCCATCCAACCTGGCCCTGAACACTTCCAGGGATGGGGCATCCACACCTTCTCTGGGCAACCTGTTCCAGTGCCTCACCACCCTCACAGTGAAGAATTTCTTGTTAATACCTAATCTAAATCTACCCTCTTTCAGTTTAAAACCATTACCCCTCATCCTATCACTACAATCCGTGATAGAGTTCCTCTCCATCTTTCCTGTAGGGCCCCCTAAAGTACTGGAAGGCTGCTATAAGGTCTCCCCAGAGCCTTCTCTAGGCTAAACAACCCCAACTCTCTCAGCCTGTCCTCACACAGGAGGTGCTCCAGCCCCCAGTCATCTTCATGGCCCTCCTCTCGAACCACTCCAACAGGTTCATGATGTCTGACAACTATTTTCATTTATCTACTTTCAACGGGACAAATATTGCAGAGATAGTTAAATGGGTACATTCCCATGCATAAGTGTTATCACATCTCAGAAAATGCAGAATATACCACAACAAGACTGCTCCAGCAGTCAATATGCAGTGCAGCTATCAAGACTCCAAAGCTCTTTTTGATCATACACCCCCAACTCGTACAAAACACTAAGTCAGCTCCACTGCATGAAAGAATTCATCCACTACTGACAGAAACATCCCAAACCTTTATGAATTCCAGGTTTAATACTCATGTTTTAAAAACCACAAAATATTTTAATTTCTAAACCTCCATGGCTCCTTGTCAGAAAGTGTTCCTGATGATGTCCCATGACAGTATTTTGTGTTAGGAACGTCTTGAAAGAAAACAATATTTGCAATACACTTCCTGCATGTTTTTGCCTTTGTACTGATCAACCATCTGCATTCACAATCTAGATATTTTCTCTCTCAAACTCTTTTATCCTGTCTTATGGTTTATTCAGATAAGCAAAATGATGACATTCACCTCTGAATCTTGGTTCTTTTCTGAGACCCAGCAAAGCATTATACCTACCTAGGGTTTTAAATAATTCTTAGTATGACTCACCAGTTCATGACATCCATAGATCCTTACTTCTGAAACCAATTTATGGCAATAAGCTGATTTTGTTTTACATTAGCAAATGGAAGTCAAAGGAAAACAAAACAAAACACACACAGAATGAAGAGATCTTAAAGCTACATATTTTCCAGACGGAAGATTGGAAGATCTCCAGCAGAATCTTGATTTAATTCAAGTACTGGAGACTGCACAACTTGGGTTGCTATTTCTGTCTTTCATACAAAGTAAAGCCTTCCGCCTGACCTTGGAAAAAAACATCTAAAGAGGCTTTTGTCCATTAGAATACAAATAAACAAGATTTTGTAAATTGTGATTGTTTTTCTCCTTAGTCAGTCTTGCATTTAAAAAATAATCAAAGCCATAACTTTTCCTTTGATGCTTTGGAGTGAGAAGAGTCATGATATCAACAATAATTTGATCTTGTACTTGTCAACATTTGTCTTTATGTGGTTTGAATTTGCCTTCAGCACATGCCAAGATGGGAGCCAAAGAGTCATAACTAGGAGCTGCAGAATTCAAACAATGTATGAATTCCAAAGAGCTCTTCCTTGTGCCGGTAAAGAAGTAATTTGTCCAAAGAAGGAAAGGGCACATGGCTCTTCACTTGGAAGATGTGTCAGGTTTCAAGTGGAAAAAATTGAACTGTAAGATTTATCGACTTGAACAACGAGAAAACTTTGCTCTGATGGAAGCTTGTTTATAAGGTCTTTTTTTTTAAGGAGCCACCCTAATTTAAGAAGTCAGACAGTAGTTTCTCAAAAAAGGTTCCCAAAATAAATTGCAATGATACTCTTCAAGCTGGAATTGTCTATGGCATAAACAACAAAAAAAAAACACTCAATGACACTAATTTACACACTATCAGCAGGCATGATTCCTCCACCATCTAATTAGTATTTAGTTTTACTTTATCTTTAACCATCCTTCCTGAAACCCTTAATCTGTGAAGCCTTGCAAGCCAGTCTTACACAAACAGAAGAATTTTAAAGAAACACTGGGTGCTTCAGATGCATTGCCCCTCTAAGCCTGAAAGACCTCACAGTATCCCATGGGATTGCAGCAGAACCTAGAGTTTGCCACTTGCTTTTAAAATAATAAACTTAGATCAAAATGTGAAGTACCAGCAGTTCCCCTACCAATTCCAATTGCTGGGACTTACCCATGTGAGGGACAGCAACGGCAGCAAGTTCCTTGTCTCCTGAAGGAGCTGAGAAGAGACATTGCACCACCCTCACATCCAGAGGGAAAACCCAGGAGCTTCCAGAGCCAAGATATTCAGCATGCTGCTCCAGGAGCACCACACAATAATTTGGGAAGAGCCCCAGGAGCACTGCCTAACCCAGGGCCAGGGCTGGGGTGAAATACCCCCAGGGGCAGGGGAGGGGTGGGGGTCCCAGGTGGGGCTGTTTGGGCAATTAAGGCCTCTTAGGGACCTCAGGGCACTGGCACGTGGTGCCAAACCTTCCTAGGATGACAAAGGTGGTCTTTTAATTATATCAACTGTTGTAAACTCGATGAAGTGATCCGTTCTAATTTTTTTTTCTTAAGGTTTGGACCGTTCTTCACAGTGCTGTGGTCTTTGCTGCATCCTGTGCATCTGCTCTGGCTCATCCAGAAGGCAATCACAAGAAATAAACCATATTTCCACTGAGTTTTTCATCAGCCCTAAGTGTGTAGAAGCTGCAGAAAGGAGGGCAAAACACAGACTGTGCTTGTAACACGAATTTGGTGGCCCAGCCCTTGTTCTGCCAGACAAGCCTTGGCTCACCGAGGCTCCAAGGCAATCCCATGCATTCGTTTTTGCCCCTCCCGAAATACTCTGGCCTTTTCTGACTGTCCTCTTCTGCGGGCTGGTTTGACCCCCAAATAGCAAAGCCACTCTGCAGTCTTGAGAGGTGTAAGGCAGTTCAGAATGGAAGATGCTGCTTTGTTTATTGATATCTATTTATTTATCGTTAGTCTGCAGGAAAACCTCTTCGTGCTCCCATGGCTTAAGTAGAGGCATCTTTGCTTTTGGCAAAATGTGTAAGGAAATTCCCTTCCAAACTTTCCACAGGTCTGAATATCCCTCTTAAAACTGCCAGTTACTGAATTTTATTGCACAACAGAAATGCTCTTAATCTCCCTCCGTTTACTGCATTGTAATTAAACTCTGTGAAAAGAACCCAAAAATGGCAAATATGAGCAGCCTAAATTTAAGTGAAATAAATGATGGATGTCTTCACACGAAAACTCTGATCTTCTGAATTTTCTGAAACAAGATGCTTACTGTCTCTGTAATCTTTAGGGGCATTTGCTTCTTGTTTTGGTAGTGGCTGTTTACATAGCAATGTTAGCTGAGCCTTGGCCACTCTTCTGATTTTAGTTGCTCTTGACATATTTTGCTTAAAATTCCACTCTGCTGTTGTAAGACAGTTTTACTTTAGACACTGCTTAGTGATATTTTTCCCTGGTGAAAACATCACAGTTAGGGGTCTATTAAGGTCAAATAATTCCTGCTGCAGTTCTGGAAGTTCAGGAACTTCCCACCACACTTATTAGTATTTTGTTTTCAGATAGACTTCCCACAGAAAAAAAAATACCGACCTTAAAAACTAACTCATGATATGTCGTCAAACAAATCTGAAGGGATAATTTAATGAGGAAAATTGGCAGTTTCTTTTTACTTTTCTTACTTGTTAGCAGAATGTGTAATCTTTTTCAGGTTCATTTCTTTCCATACTCCAGTTTCCTCTCCAGCTTCAGAGGACCATAGAGTAAAACAGCATGCAGCTGGAAAAGGTGATGTGAGTTATTGAATAAAATACCGTGTTACGAATAATCCCATCATACATCTTCCATCCACTTTAACGTGGTGAGGTGCCTTTGCATGCAGATGTAAGAGGGCGCAGAGGGACAGTTTTGTGTAGGCTCTGCGATACGAAATCTTTCAAGTTTCTCAGCATTTTCAACGGTCTTAAGAGCACCTGGGACCATTCATTTCATCTCAAGGTCCTATGAGGATACTTTACTGTATTTATAATACAGAAAACACTTTTACTTTTGCTAAAGGAGCTCATTGCTTCTGCTTTCCAAAGCAAATTTATTTTCATTTCACTGGGCATTCTGCATCATCTCTATCTCACAGCAGCCATGAAAAGTATAACCATAGCACCTTGACAGCACTCCTGGTGATTTGGCTCAGTTTCCTTTTCCCATACAAAATTTAAAAGGCATAGGCAAAAGAAATTCAGTAGCTTTTAAGTGTTGTGTGCCTTCAGTATTCTATTTTCTCCATTCAGCTGCGTATCTGTGCTGCTCATTGATGGCGAGGATCTCAAATGAAGAATAGAAAAGACCGCAGATGGCTGAATGACTGTAAGAAACGTTGAAAAACATTATTGTATTCCTGCCACATACAGGTTTTTTATTTTTTAAAAATTTTATCTTGCCTAATTTGTGCAGAAAATGTTTGATGTGGTCATGTTGGATTTACTATATTCATGTCTAATTTTTGTAGTATTTTCTTTGTTCTTACAGTTTGGTGAACAGACTCATGAGCACTCCACTCCAGTTCTATGTGCATAAACGTGTTTTTTTTTCTCCATGAACTTTCCTCTGGACAAAATATCAGTTAAGTGGATAAAGTTATGATTACCAGAAAAGTGATTTTTATTACTAATAAATAATGTCAATAAATTCTTTATATTTGACCAAGTAATCTTGAACAGTTTTTGGGTGTTTTTTTAAGCTTTTCCAAAGAAATGTTCATGGTCTTCATATGTAAGAAATTTAACAAGCCTTAGTTTTGGCTGGATAAATACATCTACTCTTATTCTGGTCAAAAAGTAAGTTCATAGTGCTTTTCCTTCTGGTTAGTTTTGGGAAGCAGAAATAGTGCCCCAGCAGAAAGAACTTAAAACTTTAGCTTTTACATTATCTGTCTTCTCTGAAGACGACCCACAAATATGTGCTCGCTAAAACCGGGATTCACTGAAAATACACGTGCTGGTGAGCTCCTAAGGAGTTTGTAGGCTGAATGGAAGAATTCTAGGTTTAATCCCCTTCTGTCTTCCTTCATTAGGCACATTGTAAAATAGTTTAGCGACATAAACAGATTTTCTACTATCGCGTCCTAAAGTCTAGTTAAGTCCGAAGGAGGCTTTCCATGGATTTCAATGGGTTTGGGGTCAGGCTACAGTAGAGAAACCTCCGACTGATGGAAGATTATTTCTCCCACGTTTATTTTAGATACCTGGTGGCACAATCCTCCGGGCTACACTGCAAGGGCAAATAGGAGGAATAATACATGTCTGCATCTACCGTCTGAACTAGCCTTGTAACTTAACATTTGTTTACTGCGAAACTGTGCCAGATGGAAGTAGTTTTCCTTCTGCAGACTGCAACGACGGTGTCTGTTTTACCCTACTGCTGCATCACGAGTTTGGTTTGCATCTTCATTCACTGAAACAAAAGAACGTTCAGAATCAAGTGTGTTCTACACTCTGTTAATTTTGAGCACAGGACCACTCAGGGCCAAGTGCAGGGTAAATACATCTACATTTCAAGTTTACTTGTTTTGGAAATGGAAAATGACCTCACTTTCTCATCCTCATTCCTTAACAAATACTGCAGTATACTCATTGAGGATAGAAGGATGTGAAGAGCCCTGGCACAGGCTGCCCAGGGGGGCTGTGGAGTCTCCTTCTCCGGAGATATTCAAAGCCTGCCTGGATGAAGTCCTGTGCACCCTGCTCTGGGTGAGCCTGCTTGAGCAGGGGGGTTGGACTGGATGATCTCCCAAGGTCCCTTCCAACCCTTGCCATTTTGGGATTCTGTGAAGTCCCTGCTCTTCACTATAAATGATAATTGAAAAACGTAAATATTAATTATTTAAAGCCTTAGGTATTCTACTGTACTACATTTCAGGATTAAACAACCTTTAATCTTTATACCTTTAAAAAATCATACGTGTACATTTGTCAAAGAATAAAGAAAGACAACTAAACACATTATTTTTAAAGTTTATTTTTGTCTTTTCCTTTGGTTTTTCCTTTAATGTGCACACCAGTGTGTCTGGAATGTTATATTGCCTTGGCAGGTGGTTTTACAAGTAGCTGACAGGGTATGCTTTTCAATATTGATTCATAGTTCTATGCTGTCAGCCATCCCAAAAGATCCCAGACCTGTTTTGCAAGCAGCAAAAGTGAACTGCAGCTGCCCTGGTATAAAATTGGCAGACAAAAAGCACAAAGTGTAGCGCGCAGCTGAGAAGGGAAATAACAATTAACGCCATTTAGAAAAATGCTGAGTCTTACAAAATGTTCTGCTGGACCGGAGACGTTCTGCTGGTGGCCAAAAGACGGCAAACCCAGTTGCCAGCTCCAATTTGGGTTATTTAATAATATACTTAAGCAGGCTTAAAAGCAGGTCTGAAGATGATGGACTGGGGGACTTGGGGAGGGCGACTTGCTGATGGGGGGTGCTGGGTTACCAGGTCCTGGTTTCAGAATGCAGAGTGAGATGCCAGATTCTGTGTACACCAACATACAGCGAGTCCTGCACAGGATGCAAAGTGGTTTGATGTAAAATGCTGGACAGGAGTATAGGTAAAACCTCTCTTTTCTCCTCATCTTGGGTATTTACCCACAGTTCTTACTTACATGCCTTTGGGGATCTGAGTTAGAGTCTAAAATGGCTTCACAGCTGGAGTCATCTCTCTGGGCTCTGGGCTCTAACTCACTGTTTTCTTTGGAAATGCTATGGTGAGGTGGGATCCACCTCCCACAGGAGAGGGCCATAGCCACTGAGACACAGCTTAGATTGTCCTGCAGGAGGTGGGGAACGTTCTTTTTTCTGCAGCTTGGCAGTAGAAGAAAATAGCTTGAGACTTGTGGGGCAGAAGATGAGGTGAACCATAACTGAAGGCACACATCTGGAGGGGGAAAAGGCTGGAGCATGGTCTCTGCTTCCAACATGTTTTTATGGCTTTTGTATTAAAAAAAAAAAAGCCACCAACTATGGGGATTCATATTTCTGGGTAGATGGACAGATAGATCCTATCATCTCATAGGTTTTTCATTCATGCAGTCTGTCACTGAGAATGATATTCTTTCCCCTGTATCTTCATCCACTTGAAAGGCAAGTCCCTCAGCCAAGCCAGTCATTTAGGATCTGTCTAAAGCTGTTTGAGCTCCCTCAGTAAAGAGAAATGTCCAGGAGAGATACATTTCACTTAGCTTAGGCAATTATCTTTCCATGGGAAAAAAAAATCCTTTGGAGGCACTTCTCTGCATGCCCTTGGCTTAGCTCTGAGAAGGGACCTGGAAAGTGAGACATCAGTCAGGACCCTTGCACCGGCTGATGGGTCCCTTCTCCGGGGACCGGTGGGATCTCAGCTATTTCTCTGTGCTTCCTTTTTACAAGTTGTTTGGGTTTGGGTTTTTTATTTTTCTGCCTTTCGGAACGTATTTCAAAGCAATTTCCTAGCAGCATGACGTCTTTGTGGAATGTACGGTGATCTTCAGCAGTTTCCTTCTACATTCAGAAGAGGCTGACATATCTCAGCTGGATTTGAAACTAGGCCTAGATAATGATATTCTGTATAAAAATCTGTTTTCTTGTGGCTCATTTATCTGTTCACATTTGGGTAAGCAAGTTTTATTTTCAGCTGAGGTTATGCAAAAAACATTGTGATGAGAAACGCAATTTCGAAGCAAAGTCCTCACACGGGCGGCATTATCCATTACAAGTCCACTTTGATTCTCATTTTTCCTAATCACCTACTCAGGTGACTTGAATAATTAAAAAGCTTAGCATAACTTACACTTCTACATACAAAAAGCCTTGAGGAAATTCAATCAATCCAATTGGTGAACAGGAACCACGTTTTAGAGGTGATTTCACCCATCTTATGGTGAAAATTATAATTTTGAGTATGTATAGCAACCCATTACTTAGAAAGTTAAAATGCATCCTTTGGATATTCATTGCTCAGTATTCGAATCCTAGCTTTTTGCAGAAACGAAAAGGTTAATGTGTCAGACACTTATAATTGGGGAACATGATAGGCTTTGAAAAGGTACATCTATGTGCTCTCTTAGATAGGTTGTTAGGTGTAAGCTGCTTGGTGACTGCCACATTTGGCGATGCCTCTAAACATAGCGCTGCATAGCCAATATGTTTGTACTGCCTTGGAAAATTCTTCTAAAACAAGGCAGTTGCTAAAACTGGGGGAAAAAAAAAAAATCAATTCTCTCTGTCAATTAAACTGTAACTGGAAGTGTTAACGATGGAAAGATCCCTCAATTACAAAAGAGAGGTTAATATTAATGTGGACTGCCACACTAAGACATTTCCATTTGCTTATGTGATTACAATAATTATGTTTCCATACAGTAATTTAAGAATGCAAAATTCTCAGAGGCAAGATCAGAGGACAATTTAGTGATGATTTCGCTAGTTCCTGGGAAAATTTACTGGATACACAGTTATCAATAGATAATTCCGAAGGCCTGACTAGTAGGTGTTTGAACAGAAGTCACAGTGGTGTCCTCAATGACCGCGTTTTATGACTTCTGAAATCATAGTAACAGTTCGGAAACCCCAGAATTTTAAGTTGATTCACTATGACAAGAAATAATGGGCTGGAACTGGAACAAGGATGAGTCCCAGCAGGCAGGAAGAAAAGCTTACCAATAGTAATGTTTTGGAAGCACTGGGGTAGGTCACCTGGGCAGGGTTATGGGTCCTCATCACTGAACGTCTTGAAGAAGAGAAGTTGGATGAACATCTGATGTAATGGATATGAGTCTAACTGGCCTTCCTCAGGGGGACAAGGTGGCCTCTGAGATGCCTTTCACTCCTGAGATGGTGGTGCACAGGGATTACACATGGCTACTCGCTATCCATAATATTTAGCTCCAGATCTGAATCCAGACTTGCACAGTGGTTTAAAGATGTTCAGATACCATGTTAGGCAAGGTATCACCCCTGATAAAGACAGGATTTTCCATGTTACAGGCTGAATGTAAGTAGCCCTGATTTGGCCCACCCATCAGTAGGCTTAGTTTCAGTATTAAAAAAGCGAGCGTGTATTAAGTTGGTTAAAATTGGCTTGAGTTTGTTTGCATTTGAGGTTCTCCGTTCTACTTACTATAATGAACTGATCAAAGGTGCATATTACTTTGAATTGTACTCGTGAAATACGAGTCCCCATCTGGAGAGTTTAGAAATAGCCAAAATACGTGTGGTTGCATGCACCTCTGACTTCAGTTCAAAGCAAAAGGGCAAGGAAAGGCTGGGCGATTTCTGACCCAAACCCGTAAGCTCCAGCTACAAAACTTACTGTAAAGAAATCTAGGTCTCAAACCCATCGTTCAACCAGTAATCCCACCGAACCCAGCAAGAGTGCTTGTGTAGAGAGTGCCTGCAGGGAGTAAGGGCGGCAGAATCACGCTCCCTGACTTCTCGTTGTGCGTTCGTTTCTTGGATATAAAACCCCCACACGGTACATGCATACGGTTAATGAGTTGGAACTATTTAATAAGTGCCTAAATTTTCATCCAGGCGTCGTGTCCATGGATCTATTCCAGACAGTCTAGTGATCCAACTAGCTAACTTCAAGCTTGCTAAAACTCCCTACTTGTTAGAAAGTAAGATTTGGGGTATTTTTTTTTAATTCATAAACCGTGAGGGCTACAGCAGAGGTAGCTCTTACCATAACCTGTTGTTTAACTCTCATTCAAAGGAGAGTGAAATAAAAAGAGCAGGGTGGTGGACTGCTGCGGAAGCACCGGGCCTAATGATGGTTTTGATAACAAGCTGCAGCTATAATGAGAAGTGTAAGTGCAATATAAAGGGATGGAAGGTTTGTTTCACGCCCTCTTATAAACGGGAAAATAATTGGATTTGGGATGCTGTCACATCCCGTGCTGCGTGGCTGATTTCGGAAGCACTGCGTTGCAGGAGAGGAGGATCGTCTGATTGACTCTGGAAAATTGTGTTCAATCCCCAGGCTCTTGGAAACATAAGTTCCTTTTTTATATGAGAAATTTTAGCAATAACTGTGGGGAAATTTTACCCATTTGGGGAATTATGCCATTTTTTACTTGGTGGAGAAATAGGAGTTCCTTGGTGTCTTAAGAGGAAAAAATAGCGGGCTCCAAAGAATGTGAGTTGCTTTAATCATTCAGATGTTACCAAAAGGAAAGCCTAATCGATGAATATTTATTCATTCTTCAAACGCAAGTGTCACGCCAAATATCTGTCTGCCTGAGACAATCCTGGATGCCAGTCCTTACGGACTCAGCCTTGGTTTGCTATTGCACGTGAGCAGTTGTTCGAGACGGTGCCACACTTCATTACTCAGCTGTGCTTCAAACAAATTTGCGGCTTAGAGACTCGTTACTTAAATACACAGAGTGGGCATGGGCTGCCTTTGCTCCGGTGGGAAGGAGAGGGGCAAGAGATACTGCACTTTTTGGGGTTTTTTACACAGCTAACAGGTATAGTGTGGCTCCTCATGGCTTTTGAGGTCAGTTTGTCTCCTTGGTCAGAACTGAGCAGAGCGTGAAAATACCTGTGAAATCGCTCCCTGAAATTTGGAGGTGGTGATTGTTTGCGGAGTCGGATCTGGGAGGGATCCTGTCATGGAAAAAATAAATAAGGAAAATAAGGTGCTCTGATTTAAAAAAAAAAAAAAAAAAGAAGAGGAAGGAAAAATTTGCTAAAACTAAACATCTATAGCTATTAACACCCCGCTCTGAAGTCAGTGACTTGTCCAGGGACTGTGCCAATTTGCAGAGTTAGAGTATCCAGTCCCTGATCAGCTGAATTTCACTGGCAAAAACTGCCTAGATACCAATGTGTAATAACCTTCTCAGCATGGAGATTTAACCAGAAATGACAGCTTTCAAATGCTTATAGCATCATTATCTGGGCCTAGAAATAATCTTGGGGAAAAAAAAAAAAAACAAACAACAAACCCTGAATCCCTACCAAAGGCATTTGGAAACAAAAGAATTGAAAAGCAATTTCGTATTGCTAAATTGTACAGAAAAATGCTTTACTGTATATCCCGCCACTATGTGTGACCTGCACACGTTGCGTACGTGGTAGATACGCTGGTCACAAGCAAATCTCCACGCTATCACATTTCCCGCTCTATCAATAAAAAAGATGCGAAGAACAGACAGGCTGCTATAAACAAGCATTGTCCCAGGGAGCGGAAGAATGAGTTACGTGATGGAAAATTGCCACAGGATCTATCATCTAATACAAATTATGACCCAAATGTATTTGTTTGTCTTGCTTAGGTCGTGTAGTCCGATTCCATTTTTATTTGTCGTGCTAGTCTCCGAGTGTCTCTAGCAGAATGTGATTGCCTGGCCTGATAAAATTAAGGACAGCAAATCTGATGTGCCTCGTAGCATCTTACATATGATATAAGGAATTCATCCACCTCGGAAATGAATAATGCATGATCGTTCGTACTGCCTCGCTTTGTCGCAAGATTCAAAAGGATTCGTGAACCAGACAAACGTGTCAGGATGCCTACATTGCTCTTGGTGCTGAACAGGAATGGAGCCCAACCATCAGAAAGCCTTCCTGCAGTACGAGGCCTCTCTTTGCTCCCCGCCGAACTCAACAAGCCGTAGCACACGTTGGCAGCTCTTCGTGTCATTTTTGTTTGATAAATTAGTTTATCAGGCCCCGCTGCCTCCTTACACCTTCAGAAACTGTGTTTTTATACCTGCAGTCACTATCTGAGATGATTCTGTGCATGCCAGAAGGGTTTTGGGGTGTAGCCTGGAAGGGGCTAAGCGATACAGCAGGGAGATAGTCAGAAAGAGAGGGGGGAAAAAAAAAAATGTGTTCCTCAGGAAAAAAGGTAAAAATGGTAAAACTATTGACCCATGAGCTTTGTACCTTCTTCTTGAGCTATCCCACCACACTAAGAGTTTACTACACCATCCCTTCATCACGCTAACATAGCCCAGGTGTTTCATCTGCCAGACCCCAGTATCAGGGCAAGACCCAATGGCTTGGGATGGCGGTCCAGTGCCAGGGCACGTCGCGGGGAGCAATCCTCCAAACCCACACGCCAGTCGCGTTTCTCAGTCTAGAAGGAGGGGCTTTGGCCTGGTTTTACTTGGGATGAGGTCATGGTGTGGCGAGGTGAGGGGTGGAGCAGGGGAGCTGTGCATGGGGTAACAAGTCCCTCGGGGGCAGGCTGCAGCCCTGGCTGCGTGCGTGGGACCTGCCGTGGGCACAGGGGTTTCTGTAATTGGCCCCAGAGCTCCTTGATATTCAGCAACACTGAATTTCTGGTGTGTAGCGCCGTAGGCGCAGCCATACCGGCACGAACACGTGCAAATTTTTGCCCATGCAGAATTGCCTGTACGTCCATCGGAGCTTTTGTAGGGACAGATCCTGCAGTGGTGGTGGCAATATTGATGGCAGTGGGACAACGGGAACTTGCAATAGCAGAGAATCTGCAAAACCACTCCCAAATCAATAACCATGCATTAGCTCTTCTAGTTACGTTTTCAGCTTGCACGGTCTTGCAATTTTTTATTTCCATAGGACATCTGCATTATTACTTTACCTCCAGAGAGGGGGTTAGCTAGAAAACTTACACAATTTAAACTTTGCACTGAGCAATTCTTTAAGATTATTTTAATGGTGAAATATGAGCATAGGTTCCCTTTTATTTTTGTGTTGCTGGCTTCTGTAGGAATGCATAGCATTTTATTAAGGAGATTAATGCCTCGGGACACCGTGTATAAGAACTCAAGCTGACAGATATTTAAATAAGTTAACAGAAAAATAGGTTCAAAAATACTGCCAGGCATAGACTTTGTGCTATAATACCCCTGCATTGCATATATTATTTTTAATATGTTTGACTTTTTCTGGCCTGAATTCCAGAAGAACCCGGCTCCTCAAGTTACATTAGCCCTACAAAGTCGCCCGCTGTGGACCTCGCATCTGTACCTTTCCATCTGTAGGTGTTTTGTGACAGCGATCCAAAAAGCAATCAAGAAACCAGTGGTTTGATGAGATCACTTATCCCAGCTCTAAAAAATCCTAACGGAGCTAAATACAGGACCAGCAGATGCAAGAAATGCAATACCAGAAAACCAAACCAGCAATATGTCCTGATCTCCCGATCAATTATCCTATATCTTTCCGGATGCCTCCCACAAACATTTTATGTTGGCTCCTGATTTCCAGTCTTACTCTTACCTGGCAGAGCCAAAAAAACCTAAATGTCCCATAACCAAATAATGTACATATTTATAAAAGGGTCTTTATCAAGATGAAGGAGCTGTCTGAGTACGTTACAAGATGCCTTGCCATATCCCTGCAGTAAAGCCAATGCCATTGGATTCGAATAGTCACGCTGAAACTTGATGCTCAGTGTCTGGGAAACGAAGATTTTTTGTTTGTTTTCATCCACCGATGGCAATAGGCAATTTGGAAACAGGGAGTGCCACGCAGAATCGGCATATCAGACTGCAGCCAGATACATGTGAACATGGAGAAAACATCTCAGAGGGATTATGAGTGTCCGGGAGGCTCTCATCTTAGTCATTCTGCTATTTGGAGATTGCCATCAACTTTCAAGTGCTTGTATTTTTTCCAATACTTACAAAAAATAATTAACTATTGCTGCTATCAAAATTTCCAATATTTGTTTAACCTATGCCACTGGCAAGCCACCTTGCCAGATTCAACTTTCCAATACACTCGTTTATGCAATTTGAATTTTCTGCTTTCCATTTCCATAAATTGTCATAGCTTTGAATAACCACAGAAAAAAGTAAAAGTTTCCCGTATATTTCTTTACCTACTCCCCTTACTTCAAATATTTTTATTTTTGTGTCCAGTGTTGTTAAACTTCTTTAAAGGAAACAGTCCCAAAGGTTTTAAAGTCGTTTTGAACACGGGGTTTTTCCGTGCCATTGGCCATTGTTATTGCCCTTCTCTGAAGGTCTTTCACGTTTAATCTGCAATATCTAAACCGATCTAATGAATATTCTACTCATCTTTTTTAGCTGAAGTCTTATGTCTGAATTCTGATGTCGCTATTTTTCCCTGTGTACTTCATCACCTGACCCATTTGTTAAATTATTTCACTTTTGGATGGGGATGTCCGTGTGTAGGGGGGGAAGGATACTGGTGCGTCATTAACCGCAGCCGTACAGTGATTATCAGGTCCCTTGCTTAAACCGAAGCTTTTGGACTTAGGCAAATATAAATTTCCCTCTGACTTTGTTACTTCTCATGTAATGACTTCCCATCATCAGCGAGTAATCTTACTTTGCTGCTCACCTGCCATTGAGATGATTGGTAAATCCATTAAGCATTGAATTTAATCCCGAGCTTCGTAGTACCAGCTTCTGATTCATGAAAATACTTTGCCTTTAATGTGATAAACACTTCAGGACAGGATTTTTAGTAAACCTGAGCAGATTGTGCCAACCAGTTCTGTTATGAATTATTTGCTCCTTCCAGTTTAAAGCTTCTGATGAAAAGTGGGATGCTTTTTCCCTTGCAAAGACCATCGGTTTAACTCACTTTGGCTATGATACCAAGCAATTTGTTATTCTGTTTACAAGTAACATTGCAAACGGATTTTCAAAGGTACAGATGCAAGGGTTACCCACGGTAATGCTTTTGATCACCTCTGAGTTCTTTTTTTAAACATTAGCTCTCCTCCAGGCCTCCGAAACTGTCGTCATTTTTAACAAGAGATTGCCTGTCCTCGCAAGCAGCTCATCATCTTTATTTCTGAACTCCTCCGGAACTCATAAATGTACGACATCTGGCTATCCAGAGCGATAGCAGCAGGCAGTTTGGAAAAATAAAGCTGAGCTTGGTCTGTAAGGCAGCCTGGCAAAGCGCCACCAGGTCAGTGGTTCTGGAAAGCCAGGCTTTTAGAAACCTGGCAGTTCAAGTTTTTCTGACCTCAGCATGAGCCAGACAGTCGTAGAGGCTTTATTCTAACCCATAATCTGATAATACATACGCTATTTTATAATATAATTTTTATATATATTCATTATTGGTTAGATCTATGTCTAGGTGTATGTATATATATATAAAGAATAAGAAAAAATAGGGGGAGGGATATATTCTATACATTTTTAGGTCTCCATTTCTGTAATACTGATCATCTTCTGAGAGGAAACATAAGTATTTTTATCCCTGAAATGGAAATGAACATTTAGCTTTTCATGTTTCTGGGAGGAAGCTTTTATTCTTCAAGATAAAAACCAAGCAAGCAAGCAAACAAACAAACAAATCCCCTGTCAAATAGCGCTTGTGTTTCGGATTTTAGTAATGCTGGGAGCTCAGTTTGAGAAAGTCGCTTTGTATAGAGGCAGATTTTTTTTTTTTTTTAAAAAAAAAGGAAAAGGAGTAACGGTGCCATTTCTGCAGTGAGCTCCTGACGACATTTCTGCCCTTAAAGTGCTGTAATTCCACTGCTCTCTGTATAGCTCAGGGTTTCCTGGAGGGGGATTTGAAGCTCCCAGGGGACTCTGAATGATATCAGGAGACCAGAAGACCTGTGAGAGGATACTCAGGGGGCAAGCCTATGAAGAGTCTAGGTTCTTCCAGCACTTATTTGAAAATGAATAAAAAATAAACAAGTATAGCATGTGTGCAGCAATAGTGGTGAAAAATCATTCAAGGATGCAGAAGTGTGCCTAAAGACACACCCTGTGTGAGGTAGTTCAAAAAGCAACATCTGAATTAGTGGACTGCAATTTTCCACCAGAATATTTTTTTCCTAGCGGAAAAAAGCTGTTTCCTCTAGAAATTTCCATTATTTCCATTAACTGCCATTTTCTTCTCAAAAATACTGCCAGGGAGAGCTTAGATACTCACTTTGAGTGGGGTCAGCATTAAACCAAAGAGAAGGAGGAGAGATCATTGTTTCAGCTGCCTCCTGTTTTGGAACCAAGAAAATTAAATATTAAATCGAAATATTAAAATTTCCCAAGGCGCACAAGTTTTGGTTTCCCTCTTTTTTTCAGGAGGCAGCTCTATGTGGTCAAGCAGACGTCTGCAGGCATGCGTGGTACGGTCACGTGGTGATCAGAAGGTCACATTTTTCTCATGTTTCCAAGTCTTTCATAGGTCTACACAGCTCCAGGAGCTCCCGGTTTAACCTATAGATTATTTTTGTGGTTGTTATTCTGTTTGGAAGAAGGGATCATTCATTGCACTTGAGAACGAACTTTTGGCCAAGCATCTGCCCTTGAGCAGCAAACAGCCTTTCGCGGAGGATGTCTGGGGGATGCATTCGGGGAGGGGGGGCGTTTGGGAAGATGCAGTCGCAGCACGCAACGAGGAGCAGACTGCAGCCCGAGGCTTTGGTGCCAAAAAAATGTATAGTTTGTGCAACAAGGTCAGTTCAAGGCTGAACGTGAGTGTTCTCCAAGCTCCGATAATGTAAACAAAGCTGCTATAAAGCTCTGCATTTCGGAACAGAAATCAAAAGGTAGTAGGTGAAGCCCGTTTTTAACACTTTGCAGCAAAGCTTGTGGGATGTTTGGGTGGAGCATTTTACCCAAGTTTAGAAGACTGGATCGTGCACAACAAGTCAAACTGAAGTGGACAGGGAGATCTGCTGTCTTTGCCTCCTCTCAATTAGAACCAATACTAATGATTGCAATAAATTACCCCCAAGGAAATAGCTTTATTTCTGCTAAAGTTTGAACTAAGTAACAAGAACCCCTCTCCCCTGAGATGCCAGACTCATCTCTCAAGTGACCCCAGAACTCAGGACGTTGCAACAGGAATGGCAGCTCACAGGGCAAAGCGCTGCGTGGGCGCTTCCCAATCTAGCCCCGAAACCTGCGATGGAGATGTTAAAAATCTGCAGGGGAATGCCATTTACTTCAGATATCAGCTCAGGAGGCCAGGGCATAGCTGGAAGGCGTTAAGCGTAGCCACCAGCGGCTGCCCATGTGTCTAGCGAGAGCGCACTTCTCCCTAAAACTGGTGATACTGCGTGATGCTGACTGGGAGAAGTGGGAACCGGTTCCCATCCCGGGAAAACTCAGCAGTGCTCTGGTGAGATCTCACCTGGAGCCCTGCGTCCAGCTCTGGAGCCCTCAGCACAGGAAGGACATGGAACTGTTGGAGCGGGTCCAGAGGAGGGCTAAAAAAATGATCCGAGGGCTGG